>JAGFMF010012279.1:425980-471868 GCA_019455555.1 Galemys pyrenaicus
TTATGTTATGGAATCTGGTTCTGGTATCCTGACCCTGATAATTTAGCCCTTACTAGAGCTTGGTTCTGTATTACAGTATCAATAAATCTTTGTTACCAGGAAAAAAAAAAATAGCAATACCTGCAGGTGGCATCACGTCAGACCCCTGCTTGGCACCTGCCGGTAGAGTCACGTGACTTCTGACTCTTGACTCACCTACTGGCCACAAAATTGCCAGTCCACTTGGAATCTGCTTTGTGCAATTTCATTCTGCCCACACAGTTCCCCAGCTCTGAGATGCCTGGACTTTTCCGCTCTGCCTTTTACATTCCTACCTACCATCTTGAGGTCTTCCTCGAATTTACCTGATTCATAACTTTTTTCAGCTTTTCCTGAGCGTGTGGACACATCTCTCCCTGGAAAGCATCTGGTACTCAGTGATGGAACACATCCTTGGTTCTGACTTTCTGGTATTAGTTCCCTTTAAGAGCAAGACCTAGTTCTTCAGCTAGATAGCAAGTTCAATGTCAGGTGGCACTTGTCTGAGTGGGAGCCTTTCCACATCTACATTGCACTGACCTGGTGACCTGACAGGGGGTCGTGGGTTGTTCCTAAACCTGTAGGACATGCGGCCTGTAGTTACATCTCAGGTACCCCTAGAACCGAGGACATAAACACCACCAGCATGCTCTCTCTTCCTCCTCCAGCTCTTGTTTCTGGAACTTGCTCCAGTCTGTCAAACTGGACTGGAACGGTGGCGGGAACATGGTCCTTGGCAGCCCTCAGGCCACCGGAGGGGCTGGCTCCATTCCTTCTTTACAAATTCAAGAAATTGGATTGTCCTGACTCAGGAACATTCCACTCTTGGACCAATTAATTAATTGTAGCTGCAGGGAGGGGAGGGAAGAAGTCCATTTCACGCTCACGTCCTCCATAACAAGAAGCCCGACGTGGTCTTGTCAGCCTCTTCTCGGGCAGGTGTGGGTTCGGGACACCTGGTTCCAGCTCCAGCCTTGAGGGTGGATCTGGCTGGTGTTAGCCCAGGGTCAGCAAACTTGTTGTGTAAGGACCAGAAAGTAAACACTGAGGCATGTAGCCAACACCTCAGCTGCAGCTACTCAACTCTGCAGCGTGGTGTGACAGGCCATGAGTGTCACATAAATGAACGAGAGCGGGACTATGTGCCCATGAAACTTTGTGTGGACACTGAAATTTGGGTTTCGTGTACTTTCACATGAGATATTATACTTCTTTTTATTTTTTGACCATCTTAAAATATACCATCCATCCTGAGCCCTGACCTAAGCTAATCATCCCCCTCATCATTGGTCTGTTTGGGCCAGAACATGCACTGCCACTTGGGTCAACAGCATGTGAGGCAAAGTCTGCTGGGCAGATTTCCTCCCACGGACCCTTCCCACTTCTGGACAGTGTCTAGTCTAAAGGTGGTTGTTAGAAATTTGGGATCATCTTGTAAACAGCTGGGGAGCTGATCAGAAGGCTCCCATCTTATTGCTAACTGAGTGAATGATGGAAAAATCCTAGGTCTTTAATGAAGTCTTTGAGACCCTGAATTAATCACCCTGGAACAGCCCTACCTGCAGGCTTCTCACCCTGTGAATTTGTGAATATCTCTGACGTTTCAGCTGTTGCGTTGGAGTTTCCTGTCAGACTGTAGCGTGAAGCTACCTTATTGTGAGTACAACAGGGCATCCTGATTGGGAGCACCTGTAGCACCTTGTGAAGGGAGTGAGTGGCGGAGCAGAACATCTGAAGAACCATCGAGAATCTGATCTTATAGTCTCTCTTACCTCAATAGACTACGACTTCTATCTAATACTTGCTTGATTGCTTTTTGCAGTCTCCCTCAAACCTTGTCCCTTCCATGTTCTTCCCAGTGTCCAGCCGCCAAACATCCGTGCTCTTCATCCCTGCTATCAACTGAAACATCCCCCAGACTGCTCCACAAGCGCATCTGAAGACCTGTCAGCGAGGGCCGGGCAGGACCTCAGTCTGTCCTCATCTCACCCACCTCAGCACAGGCCAGCGCATTCCTTCTCGTGACCTGTGGTTTTAATTACCTCTCCTCTGCCCTTTCTTCTTCTTCTTTTTTTTTTAAAGATTTATTTATGCATATAAGAGCTGGGGTATAGGCCAGAGGTGCGGGGGTGAGAGGACTTACCAGAGACAGAGTGGGGAGCAGAACAGGCAGACTGACTGAAATAAACTGCTAAGGGAAGAAGCGGGCGGGGCAGGAGAGGTCTGTGTGCCACGTGGGTCCCCTCCCTAGTCGGGGATCAAACTTGCACTGCTGTGCCGCGGATGATTCATGGTGCAGCGCTCAACCTTCTGTGCCACCAGGGGGGACCTCCTCTGCCTTTTCTGATTCCAGTCCCCAGTCATGATTCATCACCTCCTGAGTAACACCTCTCTTCCGAGGGTCCCAGCCACCCTCCACCTCCCTCCGCTCGAGACCACCCTGTGCCCCCTAGGTTTCTCCTGGAGCACTTGGGCAGCTGATGCTGCCCAGCGCTGACCACAGTCCAGCGCAGGAACACACATCCTTGGCTTGACCTGGACACTGGGGAGGCTCAGGGTCTCCGTTTGCATTCCAGGCAGCTATTCAGCATGTTGCCCACATTTTCCCACCAGCTGTTGCAAATCCCCACTCCTCTTCTTGCTACTTTCGCCTCTTACTCCTTCATATTTATTTTCTTTGCCTGCACACCTTGTTTTTCTTTGGGGGACCCTCACCCAGGCCTTCCATCTGGTTTTCCTTTAAACAAAGTGTGGAGTGTGCAAAGGCAGCTGGCAGGGGCCCAGGACACGCTCTCATCCGCAGAGAGCCCCCTTGGAGTTCGAACTCCCCAGCAGAGGGGCTAAGGCCCAGCTGTGGAGAGGAGACTGCAATTCCAGAAAAAGTCTAAGGCAGGTCACACACCTCATTAGTTCATTTTGATTAGTTTCTTTTAGCCAATCGTTAAGAATGGTGAAGAGTGATAGATGAGGCAGGCCTGAGATATTTATCCCCTGAATTACATACAATGTGGCAAGATTAGATAAACCACAGAGAGAGGACAAAGAAGTTGACATGACAGGTTGATTTATAAGATTATATAAGATTGCCTGAGATCCCACTTGCATAGCCCTTCCTTGTTTGTCCTGGAGATTCTTGGGGCCTCATACTGGGATAGTCTTCTTTCCCTTTTGGCTCCTTGTCCACTTGTGGTCTAGCTGATGGGGAGAAACCCATCAGCTAGACTGAAAACCAGGGCAGCGGTTCGCCTAGTAAGCCAGGTGAACCTCTCCTCCCCGAGCTCTGCCCAGGGACGCAGGGGCGGCTAAATCTATCTACAGCTCAACCCTCCAAAGAAAGCCAAGACAGAGGGTTTTTCCAGTAATTTCTCCCCCCAGAGGGTACTTCACTTTGTTTTCCTAGCTGGGTTGCCTTTTTTAATTTGTACAAAGCCAAGGGCCCTGCAGGGAACAGGGTTCCTAGGAGGAGACATCAATTCCCACCAGACACTGAGTTTCCAGTGAACTGAGACTCTGCGGAGGCCGGGCTGGGAGATCACTCGGCGCACACCCTGCTGTCACTTGGCTGGCTCCTTGGTCCCCACGGCCTGTCCTTAGCCAGGAGCCGAGTCATCCTTGTTGACTGGCATGCTGGGTGTCTCACCCTGTACTCCAGTGGCTTACCCAAGTCTTTTTTTCAAATAGACGCAAACTCTCCCTACACTGACATCTGGCAAACAGCACGTTCTCAGTGTGCTGGCGGTGACCGGATCAAATGCCTTCTCTCTACTAAGTAGAACACATGCGGGCACCGCTTCGCTGAACAGCACTGGCTGTGGAAGCGGCATTACAAGCTGATGTGAAGAGCAAAAGCCACCTAATTATTCTCCTCTCCTGCCTCCCCTCCGTCACCCTCAAACTTGTTCTGTGGAATTGTTTCTCTGAGGTCTCAGTGTGTCTGTTTTGATGCCAAGTCTCATTTCTGTGATTAAACTGTCTAGTCACATGTAGTAAGGAAAACTCTAAATTTCCTTTGAGACCCATCGCGAACTCTCACGTTTACTTGCCGGTGTCCACCTGCCTCCTGCCCCCACCACTCTCAGCCCCCATAGGCTGCCCTGAGTGCTGTGGAGGCAGTGGGGAGGGGCAGTCAGGAGCAGAGTGGTTACCTGGCCCTGGGGAGTCTGCTGGTGCTGCACCCGGCCCTGGCCCTGGTGGGAGGTGGGTTTCCTGAGCCTGGTGGGTGTTCAGATCTTCTCCACTTCTTGGAGTGCATTTGTGGGTACTTGGGTCTCCCTGTGACCCTGCCGACAGCAGCTTCAGTCTGTGAACCCCTCCTCCTTGTCGCTTCAGGTGGTTCCTCTGCAGCTGCTTGCGGGTTCCTGGGTTGTGGGTTCCCGCTTCTGCCAGGGTCTGTTTGCAGATGACCTCGGGGCTGCTACCTCCAGATTTGGGCCAAGGAAAGGCCACATCCTGTGCCCTGACACTAGGCTGAGCACCTCCCGCGTGCCTGCAGGCCCAGGGTCCAGCCCCTCTCCCCACTCTCCCTGCACTGTCGTTTCCCTCATTCTCAGCCCCTGTGTGGCCCAAGTGCTCCCTGGATGTCGTTTGGTAAATATTGACACTAAGGATATCGGCTTCAGCCATTTTTTTCACAAGTCTTTATTACGGAAAATTTCAAAATTGGTGTTGTAAATTTCCAAAAATTTCTAGATTTATACGATGACCCCCATGACCCCATCACCCAGTTTAACAGTGAGCAACTCAGTGCCAGTCTGTACAGAGATGTACTCCCCCTCCACCTCTACAATCATCTGATTATTTTGAAGCCATCATAGCTTTATACATGTAATTCTTTGGTCAATATCTCTAAAATTTAAGAAACCACCACTGAAGTACCCAGAGTCCTCCACCATAGTCCACTGTGCTCTCTCTCGCCTCCTCCACCCCCGTCCCTGCTGAAAGCCTCAAATCTATGGTGAACTTTCAAGGGTTGGTTTCAAAGTTTGTCTTTGACCCTTTGTTTGGCTTTTCTATTGTCCATATATAAATGACACCATTTAGTATTTATCTTTTTTTTTTTAAAGATTTATTTATTTATACAAGAGCTGGGGTACAGGCCAGAGTCGCAGGAGGTGAGAGGGTTCACCAGACAGAGCGGGGAGCAGAACAAGCAGACTGACTGAAACACACTGCCTAGGGCAGCAGCGGCTGAGGCAGGAGAGGTCTTCTAGGCCATGTGGGTCCCCTCCCTGGCCGGCGGCAGGGATCGAACTTGCATTGCAGTGGCTGCAGTTTGCTTCATAGTGCGTTGCTTAACCCGCTGCGCTACCAGGGAGGCCCAAGTATTTATCTTTTTTCTTCTTGCTTATTTCACTTAGCATAATCCCTTCCAGTCCATCCAAGTTGCTGCAGATGGCATGAGTTTGTCTTTTTTGACTGTTGGGTAGTATTCCACTGTTATATATACCATGTCTTCTTGATCCATTCATCTATTTTGGGCACTTAGGTTGTTTCTATATCTTGGCTCCAATAATATTTTCTTAATATCATCAATTGGACAGGATTCAAATTTCCCTTTCTTACCATTTTAAAAATTATTTTAGAGACTATTTTTAAGAGTTTTAGATTCAAAGCAAAATTGAAGAAAGGTTTAGAGATTTCCAACTTGTGCATAACCTTTGCCATTGTCCACTTTCCCTACCAAAGTGGTGCGTCTATTACAACTTATGAACCTACACTGGCATATAATAATTACCCCAAACCCCACTATGCTCAGTGAAATAAGTCAGAGGGAAAAAGAAAAATATCGGGTGGTCTCACCTATAGGAAGAGTAAGGGGATCAAGAAAAAAATTCACCATCAACAACAAAAAAACAAAATAAACAGACAACTGCAAATCAGGGAAGAGGGAGGGATCGGGATCAAGGCGGGGACTGGACGAGCACAAGGCACTATGGCTACGGTGCACGGGTGAACTGGTGGTGGAAGTTCTATGGGGACTACACCTAGGAAAGAAAGCAAATATTGTAAGAAAAATAAATAAAAAATAAAATAATAACCCAAATCCATAGTTTGTGGTAGGGTTCACTCTTGGAGTTATACCGTTTTCGGATTTGGACAAAGGCACAATAAGATGTAGCCACTGCAGTATCATACAGAGCATTTCCATTATCCTAAAAATTCCCTGCATTTCACCTATTCATCCCCTCTCACTGCCTCCCCTCAAGCCCTGACAGCCATTGATCTTTTACTGTCTCCATATTTTTACCTTTCATCATCATTTTTTAAAAGCTGTTGGTTTCTTCAAATCAAGATCAAAAAGTCCACACCATACATTTGGTTGGTGGTTTTTTTAATCTATAGATCTCCCTCTTCCCTTTATTTCCCTTGAGATTTATTTCTTGAAGAAACATGTTCATTTAGAATTTACAACAATCTGGGTTATACCACTGTCTAATCAGTATTTTACCAACATTTATTGTGTTTCTCTGTCTTCTGCATTTCCTGTAAAATAGCACATAAAGGAAAAGATTTGATCAGTCTCATTTTCCATTTTTTTGCCAGATTGCATTTTTTGACATGTGAACTTTCTATTACATCATGTAATGTCCTTCTCTGTGAAGTCAGAATCAATCGTGGGTTCAGAAATTATTAATTTGGTCCAGGTATCTGCTTTTGACTTAATGAATTTAGCAGTTATTAATGGTTATTACCTTGATTCATTACTTTATTTAGAATATCACCTTTTATACTCATTGTTCAAAAAAAAATGAGAGCATTGTCTCTTAGGGATTTATGATATTGCCTAACATCTTCCAAAAAAAAGAATTTTCCTTCGTCAATTATTTTGTTACCTGTGAAAAGTTCATATAGGAAAGTCAGGATAAATGCTCAATTCTTTCTTTATTTACCACTCTCTAGAATAATGAGTTGGTTACAGAGCCTCCTCTAAAGAGTGGGCCTTAGAATCATTATGGAGTCAAGGATTTTAACATATTTGATGTTTCTCAATACACAGAATTTTTATTTTTATTGATGCTTAAGTTGTCCCACCTTTGGGCTGTGGACACGTCTTCCGGTTGGCTCCTGGGTCACTGTGACGTGATCCTAGTGGTCTTTGATACCCTCCTTCCTGGCAGGGATCTTACTTTGGGTGCATTTTTTAAAAAGTTTGCCCTAGACCCAAACGATTGTTTCCAAAGAGCTCCAGTTCTTTTCAGTGGGAAATAGTGTTTAGTTAATTGCTATTGGGTCAGTCATTATTTCTATAGTATTTTTTTGGTCAAGGTTAGAAAATCTGAATTTTAGAAAATATTTATTTAAGATGGGATAGAAACCAGACCACCTATTTTCTTTTAAGTGAAAGAGTAGATTGGGAAGTATCAGTCCCTACCACATGTTGGTAAGTATTTATTTATGAAACATCTATTTTATTTTGTTTTGTTTGTGTGTATGGGTCTATGTATGTGTATGTCAGCATTTATGTGTATGTCTGTGTGTGTGTGAGAGAGAGTAGGAGAGAGAGACTAAAAATATATACATTGAAGTCCTAGATCAAGACAAAATTGAAAACATTGGAATAGATCAATTGTTTGAGATCCAAAAAAGAACTCACCATCCCTTGGAAGATTGCTTGCCATTTTTACTCAAACATGAATTCGGTCATGAGATTTGAAAATCAAGAAGCTACTGTTACAGTTTATGTGTCTTTAATTACCATAATCATATTTGTAGTGAGAAATCAAAACAATCAATAAAAAGAAAACTTTATAAGAATAAATCAGTGAGTTTAAAGCCACTTTGATGCCTCTGAATATTTTTCCAGGCACTTAATGTGGTCATAAAGCTAATCTTTCCTATTTTTTCCTTGGATCTTTTAGAACTACATTTCAAATGGTCTTAAAAGTTTAGAGTAATAAATGTCCCTAGTCTGAGAGGGAAGAATACACGGAGAAGTAGCAAGTCCAATCAGTTTCTTAACAACCAGCAAGTTGTCTGGCCTGCCTACTTTGCCGTGCCCTGGCTTCCACATTTGGAAAGAGCTTGCCCACTAACCACTTTTAGTTTCATTGCAGTTTTTAAAAAGGGAATTATAGATGGTCCCATGAAAAGCCCAGTGCCCTCTCTGACTACTACTGAGAGAAGTCAGCTTTGAATACGAAAGAGATTCAGTCAGGCTCCCAGTTTTCATTTGCTATCAAGTAGGCACCCAGCAGCGAGGCCAGTTCCTCTTAGTTCTGATGGACATTGCAGGTGCCCATATCAAAAGACACTGAAACTCGAAGAGCCCCACGGGTGCCTAAAGCCACACTGGATTGGCTGCGTAACAATTCAAAATTGGAATAAGGTACAGAAAAGTTACAAAACTGATGGGATTCATTTTTGGAGATGAAGTTTTAAAGAAAAGTGTTCTTGAAACTCAAGTTTGCAAGCGCAGCAATTTTTAGACTTTTTTAAAAGTGATGTGTGAAAAGTCACAGACATCTTTCAGTAAAACACACCAGGAACTGTGCAATAAAATGAAAGTGCCCAAGTGCTTGCCCATAAGCACCTGACACCCCAGCCATTTACTCTACAGCAGGTCTTTGAGCACCTGCATTTAAATAGCCCTGGGAACAGCGCTCACCAAGTGGGGGGGGGGGGGGGAGAATGTCCTNCCCCCCGGGGGGGGGGGGGGGGGGGAGAATGTCCTTAAAAGAGAGGGGTCTTTCTTTCTCCTTTTTATCTTTCTCCTTCTCTCTCCCTCACAATAGCTACATACCTGTTCCTGCCCTTTCCGCTCTTACATGCTCATTTGCTACGCCCTGTCCCCTATATGCAGACATGAATGAGGAGCTCAGCAACAATTTGAGTTGCCCCAAAAAGTCCATTCACACAAAAACATTAGTAAATAAAACAGCTTGGCTAAACCTTTCAAAGGGAAGGCATAATGCATAGTGAGAGTTTTTGTTATTGCCCATAGCAAATAACTTAAAAAATTCCTTTAAGAAGTATATGTTTAAAAAAGAAGTTTATGTCCTCCAAAGTCCTGTCTTAACATCATCTCTCCACCCTGAAGGGTCTTGTCCCCTTCTGCCTCTTCTCTGAAGTGCCTGCCCCTCCCCCTACTCTATTCTCTCATTCTAAAATAACCCCCAGGAAGTGCAAATTCTTCTGCCTTCTATTTGGCAAATCCACTTAGCTGCCAGTTCCTGTTCCTATACTGAAAAACTCACTGCAAGGACTCAGCAAAAAAGTAAAAGGTTGTCCAGCTAATAGAACTTGTACTCCTTAAAATGCAGAATCTGGGCCTTCCTGGTAGCGCAGTGGGTTAAGCAACGCACTGTGAAGCAAACCACAGCCACTGCAGCATGAGTTCAAGCCCTGCTGCTGGCCAGGGAGGGGACCCATATGGCGCAGCAGCCCTCTCCTGCTGTGCCCGCTGCTCCCCTCAGCAGTGTACTTCAGTTGACCTGCCTGTTCTGCTCCCCCGCTCTCTGTGGTGAATCTGTAACAGGGTGGTCCCAGGAAAGGGGGAAGTTCCAAAATCCTGGTTCCGCCCTAAGTGGGTGGAGCTGAACAGGGAAAGAGGATTTCTGCAGAGAAGAGAAGAGGAAGAAAGGAAGATGGAGAACAGCAAGAAGACCTGGAGGAGGCACGTGAGCAGAGGGACATGTAAAGAAACTGTGCTTGCTTTTTGGTCTTGGACTGGTTGGGACAGATGTGGGTGAGAGACCCTTGGGGAGGTTAGCAATGGCAGCTTTCATCTTGATTTTGATTTTGCTCTTTTCCTCCCAGATTTGTCTGACTCTTTCTGACCCTTTGCTATGGGTCTCTACTGAAAGGTCCTTTAGATGTGTGGCAGGTTTTTGGGCCTTTAGATGTGTGGCAGGCTTTGGGCCAATCCTATTTGGCTGGACTTTTACCCTCAAGGAGATGGGTAACTTTGGATGCTTAACTTAGTCACTATATTCTTTGTTCTTTCTTTATTGTACCCTAGTTGTATTAAAGTTCCTTTCCATTAAAGGTTTTATGTGTTTGTCTTAATGCGGTGGATGGCAGAACCCATTCAGAGAGGGCAGGCTTTGGGGTTCTGGGGTGCTCCTCTCCCTGCCCTGTAACAAATTCTCTCAACCCCCACCCCTCACACACACACCTCTGGCCTGTTCCCCAGTGCTTGTATGCATAAATAAATAAATATTTAAAAAATAAAATAAAATTCAGAATCCTTGTACACAGCACTGGAAGGGGAGGGCCCATACTTCCAAAATACAAACAACAACGTAAGGCAACAATATTGATAAAGCAATCTCAAGGGGAAAAAAAATAAACAGAGTCCATAATCCCCATTCAACAAATATTTATTGAGCACCAGCCTTTTGCCATAGACTGTTGTTGTAGGCTATGACCATCAGTGATCATCGTTTTCTAGTTTTGCATTCTTTTGGTGTCTATTTTTACACCAATCATCTCACCAAATCCTTTCTTCCTAACACGCAAAGTATTCTCCAAGAAAATCTATTGAATGAACAGGTCCATCCCTTGCTATATTTATTAGTGTTATGTATATTATTTTATATTTTTAATGTGTTTTCAATTAAAAATCAACCCAAACTGAGATCATACTGTTTTCTGTCTAACATAACAGAAAATATTTTTAAGGTAATATGAGCTGACTTTGACCCCAGAACTGACTAGGGTAAACATAAACACCAGCCTGAACTGCATAACCCCTTCCCCTTTGGTAGAAAAGAGGCCTCATTTATAATTTTGGAAAGCAGACTAGCATCGAGGGAAAACCTTTTAATTCTTTGATTCATTAGTCCTACTTTGTAGACTCTCCTACAGGAAAATGCTAAATATGAAAGAGATATATATGCATCAAGTTGTGAATTTTAGGAGTAGATGTCATCAGTAGAAGATTGGACTTCCAGTAATATCTGGAATATTCCATCATGGAATATGAGCATCATGGAATAATATTCCTAAATCTGACAGTGTCTCAGTTTGCTGGGCTGCCATAAGAAAATGCCATGGACTAGGGGTTTTAACAAAAGAAATTAATTTCTCATGTTTATGGAAACTCTAATTCCTAGATCAAGATCCAGCAGCGTTAAATTAGAAAACAACCAAAATCTTCGATAAACAGAAAATAGATAAAAATAAATCCATGTGGTAAAATATATTGTCGCCATTAAAATGGTGCTTATAAGGAAATATATATATGATAGAATATTTTGTAGTTATTAAAATGTGATGCTTATAAGGAACTGTGCAGTATTAAATAAGAAAACAAAATCAGTTCCTACTCTATAAAACAACTCTCTCTCTCTCTCTCTCTCTCTCTTTATCTATATATATATATAGCATATCTATTATTTACTTGTCTTTCTCAAATGCATTATCCCTAACTAAAAAAGTGGTCATTTTTAAGCAAGGGGGAATTAATTTAAATTTTGGCTTCACGCATTTTTAATGTTTTCCAAATTTTTTGCCATGAACATACTTTTTTTTCGTAATCAGAATTAAGCAGAGTAGTATTTAAGAGTAGATGTGTAATTCTTACGTGTATGTAATTCCACAAAGTGCAAACATGGAAACCATAGGAAGACAAACACAGTACTTGTCTACTTTAGCCTTGTGATGCTGAATTGCTTTCCAGACCCTTCTTTCTCTGAAGAGGGCATCACAAATCAGCCCCAGTTGCATCTGTTTTTATTCAAAGGCTTCAAGCCCGGGACACTGGGAAGCTGATGACACTGGGAATCTGACGACACAAGACACTGTCCACAAATATAGTCTCTGCTTGAATCCCTCAAACAAACCTTACACAGCAATATCCTCATGAGAGGGCTTTGTCCTGATCATCCCCTTTTCTACCTCTTTTCTTCCTTATCTCCCCAGTTGGACTTTCACTCCAGGTTGTGGGGCTCCAGCAGATCATACTGGAACAGCATTTGTCAGTGAAGGGACATCATCATCCTGGGAGGCTGCCAACACATGTGAAGTTTCATTAGAAATGAAACTGCTCTGGGCCTCCCTGGTGGCGCAGTGGGTTAAGCAACGCACTGTGAAGCAAACCACAGCCACTGCAGCACAGTTTGATCCCTGCCTCCCGCCAGGGCGGGGACCCACGTGGTGCGGCAGACCTCTCCTGCTGTGCCCGCTGCTTCCCCTCAGCAGTGTACTTCAGTTTATCTGCCTGTTCTGCTCCCCACTCTCTGTGGTGAATCCTCTCACACCACCCCCCCCCACCTCTGGTCTGTACCCCAGTGCTTGTATGCATAAATAAATAAATCTTTAAAAAAAAAGGAAATGAAACTGCTCTCTTCTTTCCAAAGAGCGGGAAGGGAAGCACAGTAGCGGAGAAAGAACATATCTCAAAGAACATATCTCCATAGCAAAGCACAGGCGTGGGAAGGAATCATCAGCGGGGCTTATGACATGACAATACGGATTGCTCGTCTCACCACCAGTTTGCTGATTCAGTAGATGTCCGAAAGTCTGAAGAACTAGAAACTTATGAAACTATCAAATTTCCCAGGTGATGCTGATGCCGCTGGTCTGGAGGCCACGCGTTGATAGTCCCTGCTCTGGCGGAATCACAGGCTTGGTTAAAATAGGGGAAAGGGGACTCCCCCGTGGCATATAGGGTTAAGCAAAGCACTATGAAGCATCTGCAGCCACTGCAGCAGGAGTTCGATCCCCCGCCGGGGAGCGACACACATGGTGCAGCAGACCTCTCCTGCTGTGCCCGCTGCTCCCCTCAGCAGTGTGTTTCAGTCAATCTGCCTGTTCTGTGCCCCACTCTGTCTCTGGTGAATCTTCTCACCCCCCACACCTCTGGCCTGTACCCCAGTTCTTGTATGCATAAATAAATCTTTTTTTAAAAAACAAAATAAACAGAAGGAAGGTCTCTTTGCCCTTAGGGTTTTATCAGGGATAGATTTTGACTTTTTTTTTTTTTGGCAAAATTATTCTCTCTTTATTCCCCCATTACTAAGATAATCATTCACTCATTTGTAAATTTAAAGAGTACCCATAATTTACTGGACACTAAAGTTACAGTAATAAATTACTTAGACAAGGTCTAACTTGAGGGAACTTGTATCCCGGTGGGAATGGTCTGCATTAACCAACTGCGATGTGCATTTCCAGTATTATTTGAAAATATCCCATTCCATTTTAGAACAAGTAAAACTCCTGAGATGCATTAAGTATAGATAATGAGTAAACAAGATGCTTATGAGACACAGTTGGAATTCTTAATTAAGTGAACTAAATAGAGCAAGTTGGACTTAGAAAGCAATGCCAGGACCAAGAGAATATTCATGAGACACCAGATATTCATAAAACATGAGTATAAATAAAACATGAGTTCTTTAATATTCATAAAGTTCTAATTTGGTCACCCATTGGTGATGCCCATTCTTCTTTCATGTGTCCTCTGCTACAAAATACAGATAACCAAAGGTGTTCATCAGGTTGATTGGCCAGCTACTACCAAGACAAAGGGAACTCGTCTCTGCATCTACCCTAAAAATGCATGTGTGTGTTCTAGCATGAGGCATTTTTCCACCTTTGGGGCCCCCTTGCTCAAATCTCTACTCTGGTCTTTGTAACCACACCATTAGTGAGAAGGGCTGATGTAACAGAGAAACAGCACATAAACATTGCCTAACTCAGGAATCCAGAAATGTTGTCCTCCCATCCTACTTTCACTTCATTCTATGTGCATTATCCCAACCATCCTTTAATCCTAGTAATTTGTGTGTTAGATTGATTCAAGCATCTTAATTTTGTCTGTGAGCCCTTCTGTCACGTGACCTCTCAGATAGCTTGCCTCATACCATATTTTGAAGGTCTCTGTGGCATCATGTGAACAATCATGGAAAAAATTGCAAACATGATGTCTTTTTACGTTTCCTTTCTTTCTATGTGGCCTTACCTCTTTCCTTTATTGTAACTTAACCACAGAGTCGGTCTTTGGACAGAGAATTAACATGAAACAGACTTGGGTAATACCTATCTGGCAAACTTGATGACAAAATCAGAATGAAAGTATGAGAGTGCCTAGGGAAGAGTCTGATTTAGAGTATGTTCTCAATAGGCAGCTATTATTATTATTATTTCTATTCTCCCTGCAAGATATTACTGCATCCCAACAAATAAGGAAAAACAGAAACCTCTTTCAATTCCTCTTAGAGGATTTTTCTTTCCTACCCACCAACATTTAGTTATGTCCCCCAATAGGTCTTTGTCCTGACATTATTTCAGTTTCTTTTCAGAGAGCACAAGTTCTCCCTTGTTCCATAATTATTTTAAAAGAGAGCATCTTACATTGCATGTGTATAAATTATATCCAATCCACAAAACAAAAACCATGCCTGGGGTTCATCCCTTGACACAATCATTTTGTCTTCTTCTCCCAACTACCGCCACATAATGCCAAACATCATATGTTTTCTTCTATATAATCAATGTTTTATAATTCACCAATCCCCAAATGATGAGCTCCCTTCTCATTCACTGGGAAATCACTGCAATCCTCTCCCCACTGGAAATGCTCTGTAGCACCGACCTCCATGAGTCTACAAAGTAGTTGTCTGTACTAGGACAGGCAAAGCTGGAACACATTTAACAAGGTTTTGTTTTGTTTTTTAAAATGCAGCCTTCAGGGATCTCCCCCCTTGTCAAACTCAGAAACTAAGCTGTTGAACTTAGCTGAAAGCAACAGTTTGGAGGAGCAGCTGAAAGTTATTTCACCATGAAGCTGACCTTGGCAGGCCTCAAAAACTCCATATGGTCTGCAGCTCTGGTATCCAAAAAGCACCCAGCTCATTCTGCCCACTTGATTTGCATTGTGTATAATCCGAACATGTGTGTTTGAAAGGCAATTGTACAGAAAAGATGAATTGCTTTTCTTTTTAAAAATATTAACCTTTATGTGAATAATTCACCAGATACAATTTAGTATTTATCCCATGGATTCTTTATTCATTTAGGTTGTAAGACATCTAAGCATTTCCTGAACCAAGAAGGATTCAAGGAGGCAAATGGAATTATTACCCTCAAGGGGCCAAAATGTGGGAAATAGTTATACCTTCTCTTGCACTATGGAGGTTTTAGAGATACTTAGTCTTCCTTCATTCTCTAGTTTCCCAGAAATAAACAGAGTCTCCTTCAGACAAAATTCAAAACCCCTATTAACATAGAAATAAGCTCTATCATCTCAGAGATAAGCCTAGAGTCTCCCACATCTGAGCCCACAAAGAAGATACACTGTTTGGACATGATACAATCTCCACGGAAATGGCTGGTAATGTGAATTTCCTTAGTGAGAAAAACTGCCTTCACCTTTCATCATTCGATTATAAAGTAGGGAAATTTCAGTTCTCCTTTATTGCTAAGGTCTGACTTAGGTCCAGGGTATCGAACAGAAATATTAACAAGCTGTGAGTGCTTGCTTTCCTTGAACAAGTGTAATTTACAATGTTCAGGAAACTGTACATAAAAAAATAAATAGGCGAGCTTAGGTGTAATAATAAATTTTATCAAACCAAATTTATCCCAAATGCTACCATTTCAAAACATAATCAGTATAAATAATTATGAATGAAAAATTACATTCTCTTTTATACTGTTTTTGAAACACGGTGTGTTTTACAATTACTGCACATCTCAGTTTGGACTAACCGTTTCAAAGGTTCAGTTGCCACATGTGACTGGTTGCTACCACATTTGGCAAAGCCGATTTAAAGGCTCAAAACCCGGTGGGAGAAGCAAAACCCCTGAGTGGGAAATTTTAGTGAAAAGAGCATCCTCTTACACATCTCTGGGAATGTGAGGAGTGTGGCTTCTGGAGAAGAATATTTTCACTAAATCCCAAAGCCTTTAGGTTGAATCTGGCTTGTAACTGTACCAAGGAAATTTCCTTTTTCACCTGCTCCATCTTTTCAAAAGCAGTGCCCCATTCACCCCACTGTACATAGTAATCCCTAGAGTGCCCCTCTTTCATTCTTACAAACTCCCTGGGAACCGCTCTGTTGAGGGCCCTTGAGCCCCACTTTAAATACTGAGCATCTGACTGTTGATGCCACCCAGTTTTCTGTGGTTTCCCTAAACTGGAATGACCAGCAATAGCTTTACTACATCTGAATATGACTGAAAACCTAATAACTCTTTATTAAATCCAAACTAAATCTATCTTTACACTGGGTTCTCAGTATGCCTTTAGCTACTCCATTATCACTCAGGACAAGGAGAAATGCAATAAGGTAGAAGCCAGAGTAGAAAGAAACAGTCTTCTTAACCAATCGCTGTTAGCACCTTTCTTTTGCAATGTAAAGAAAACACAAGATGTGTGAACACGTTGCTAGGGTTCATCCCATGCCTTGGGAAAGGCCTCTACAAGTAGAGGTCCCAGAGGCACCTTTGCTCATTTGAGTCTCATAATCCCTGTATCAGCTAGAACTTCCTGGTTGTAAGCAATAGAGACAACACCGGATCAGGAAGGTCTTTATTGGCTGCAGATCAGATCTTTCCAGATCTAAGGTAAAAACTGTACGATCATTTCTCTCAAAAAGCAGCTCTGGGATCCAGGAAACGTACACAGCTTAATGGTCCTGTGAGGATAAATGGGATTCAAATGTTTTCCAGCCTGTGTTTTTTTAGTTCAAAAAGGTAATTTCAGTGACATAGTGGTGGACTAACATGACTCTTGGCCCACCCCTGGCCAACGCACGCAACTGGCCTGAGTGGCTGACACTTCCACCAAGACGAGGTCCAGTGGAAAAGGCCCAGTTACCCAGCAATGAATAAAAGAGAGGCGGAGCTGGACAGATGTCCTCCACGAGTCTTCCTCTGGGCGCCATTCGGGCTTCACCTACCATTTATCACATTGTTATAAGCAGTTGTGTGTGTGTGTGTGTGTATGTGTGTTTCCAATGGATTTGTGTTGTGTGTCTTTAGTTCCCACGTATAAATTTCCATGCCACATAATATGGATCTAATACACATTCATTAAATGAATGGATAAATGATAAAATAACAGAAAGATATTATTATGCCAAAGTTACTGATGAAGCAGTCGTGGTCTAAGAAGGTTAACTAACTTTCCCTGGGCCACATGGTCAGGGAATGTGTCAGACATTAGACCAGATAGCAGATCAAGTATCGAGAAAGAATTTACCATATTCTCTTCCTGTTGGATTTGAAATTCAGCCCATTCATAAATGTCTAGAGACCAAGGAATCTGCCACGAAGGGAAAGCCACAGCCTCTGCCACCTTCTGTACCCATTGCGCCTGCTTCTGACTCAGCTGCATCCTTTGAAGACCTTCCAGCCAAAGAGAATCTGCTCCAGTCTCTGCCACACCACATGGCAGGCGCTGGACCCTGGAGTCAGCCCCCACCCAGAGAGAGTTAAGCCAGTACTCTCTTCTGCTTCGGGAAGCCTGTCATCCCAGCCGTCTAATCAAAACCGAACTAACGTGTGCCATCTGGCGGCATTCCTGCCCCCAGGGGGTTCTCAGCAAGGCCTCCTGTAATAAGGGGTCTAAGTCATAACGACATTTGCTTTCTGCAGCTAGAGGTTGTCTGAGTGCCTTGAAGCAGAGAGGACTGAGCAGGGAGATTTCTGGGCCGATAATATTGCCAGGAGTCCCCGCAGCTGGGCCTACGCTAATGCTTTTTCCAAGCACAGTGTGGCAAAATCTGAGTCTGCCTATTGTTCAGACGTGGCTCTCACTACTGCCTGCATCTGACTCTCTGGGAGGCCTTGTTAAAACAGATTTCCTGGCCCCACCCATTCAGCAGGTCAGGAGCGGGGGCCTTAGCCTTTGCATTTTAACAAACCCCAGGGAAGGTTGATACTGCTGGCCTGACGACCACACATGGAAAACT
Source organism: Galemys pyrenaicus (assembly GCA_019455555.1). Lineage (NCBI taxonomy): Eukaryota > Metazoa > Chordata > Mammalia > Eulipotyphla > Talpidae > Galemys > Galemys pyrenaicus. Next base: position 443,860 of record JAGFMF010012279.1, read on the forward strand.
ACTGCTTTCCATCCTCAGGGGCTTTTCCCTTGCACATGATTACTGTGGAGGATTTCACACCCTCTACCGGGACCCGCTCTCCAGAAGAAAACTTGAAGATCCGTATCAGAGGACCAGCGTCGTGCAGTCACCAACCGCTGTCCTCTGCTTTAAGACTGTCCTCTGCTTTAAGACTGTCAACATGGACGCACGAGGCTCTCTCAGCCTCAGCACTGGTCACGTTTTGTAATGGTGAGTTCTCTGTGAGGCGAGGCTGCCCTGTGCATTGTCAGTGTTTAGAAGCACGGCTGGCTTCTGCCCTCCACTTACCAGTGGAATCTTCCCTCCCCCTCCGGCAGCCATAGCAATCAAAACCATCTCCACACATCACCAAGGGTCACTTGGGTGGCAAAATCCTCCAGTTAAGAATCACAACTACAATGTACTCGAACATACTTCCCAGGCAGCGGGCAGAGGAGGGCGTTGAAGATTTCTTCAGCTGGCTCCACAAGGCCCTCGAGAGCAGACTGTATGTGGAGCTGACTCCTAGTAATGCCTTTCCTTTGAAACACACACGTCTGGGACTGTTTAACATACGTAGGCTAATTTGATCCTGGACCTCTGTGGTTAGGAGCATAAAAATATCACTGTTTCCATTTTAAAGGTGGGGAGACTGAGTCTCAGAGATGTTTGGGGTTTGCCCAAGTTTACCTAGGTGATAAATCTCACTGAAGGACTGGAACACACATCCTCTAGTCCCTAGGCTGTGATACAACTTTCCTTCAGTCTACAAATATTCCACAAGTAGGTGAGGGTGTTTTCAGAACTTTGGGTGATTGAGAGGTCAGAAAAGGCATGAAAATATTTGTTTGTACAGGTGTTGGGCTTGTGGGCTTTGAGAGTCCCAATTGGGGGGGGGGCTCCCTGGTGGTGCAAGGGGTTAAGTCTCAGCACTATGAGGGCCTCCCAGGTGGTACAGTGGGTTAAGCAACGCACTATGAAGCAAACTGCAGCCACTGCAGCACGAGTTCAATCCCCAGCCAGGGAGGGAACCCACATGGCACAACAGACCTCTCGCCTCACCCACTGCTCCCCTCAGCAGTGTGTTTCAGTCAGTTTACCTGTTCTGCTCCCCACACTGTCTCTGGTGAATCTTCTTACCTCCCTCGACTCTGGCCTATACCCCAGCTCTTACATGCACAAATAAATAAATCTTTAAAAAAAAAGAAAGTCTCAGCATTATGAAGTTAACCACAGCCACTGCGGCATGAGTTCAATCCCCAGCCAGGGAGGTGTCTCACATGGGGCAGCAGACCTCTCCTGTCTCACCCACTGCTTCCCTCAGCAGTGTATTTCAGTCTATTTGTCTGTTCTATTCCCCACTCTGGTGAATCCTCTCATCCCCCCCACTCATACCTCTGGGTCTTGTATACATAAATAAATAAATCTTTAAAAGAAAGAAAGTCCCAGTTGGGTCTATGTATCTGGGAGCAAATGGACAACCACGGATGCTGAGTGACGCATGGGATGAGGCAAGCCTAAGGTAGTTTCCGAAGGGACACGTGATGGAATGGATGGGATTCTGTTGATGCCTGATCTTGGCCCTGTACCCACAAGTAGAGAGGAAATTGAGGATCCAGGTGTCTGCATGTGCAGGCCTCCTCCCACCACAACTACCAACTCCCCCTGCAGTTTGTAGCTCAGGTTGTTGGGCAAAGACCAAAGCTCAGAAGCTACATTGTCAGTAAGAAGCACATTCCCTGTTACCTCAATGGACCCCTCCTCTACCTTTCTAATTTCCCTGCTTACTATTACTGTGACTATTATGATTCACATTATCCTGTTCCTAGAAGAAAGCAATGTCTACTTGAGTTTGAGCACCTATCATACAAGAAACTTCAAATAAGAACAAATCCAGGAAATCAAGAAGGAAGCTTAGTAAGATACCAACCACATGGAAACCACCCATGGCCTGTTTATGCTAATTTGAAAGTGTCAATATTTAAAATTTGGTGTATATGTGTTGTGTGCATATGTGTGCAAATTTTGGGTGTGGTATGTGCACACATGCACGTTTGTGTGTTGTGCATTGCACTGTGTTGACTATTATATGTGAGCATGTTGTACAGTGTAGCGTATGTGTATACATGCATGGGTGTGTGTGGTGTGTAGTGTGTTGAGGGATTATTTTGGGGGTGGAGTAAGATTTACTGGTGAGAAGGCTGATGAATGAGAAACAATTTGTCCACAGTTTTCAAAGCTGATTCCTATTTATGCATTTTGCCTCTCTGGCTCCAGAAAAGCTTTTAATATGAAGCTAAAATGTTTGAGGGTTGCTGAGTGTGCCAGCAGGGCCATCCCAGAGAGAGTAATGGACTTCACCCCTAGTGAGATCAAAACAGAACTCTCAGCTGGGAAGGACCCCCAGAAGCCCTGGAGTAACCCAATAATGAAAGAGCGTGGCTTCTACCCCCTCGCCGTTCCCCGAGGTGAGATTGACTCCATGTTCCAGCCTGCTGTCAGAGGCTCCGATGATGCCAGGCAGATGGAGTTACAAAAACAATCACCCAGCCTGAACACTCACTGCCATGTGGCAACGACTCCATGTCATGAATGCATTTGCCAGAGTGATTTTACTGTCCAAACAAGATGAAGTGACTCTAATGGCTTCCACTCAGCTCCAGATGGCCCCTCCATGTTCATATTCCCTGTGGTGGGCTTTTCTTTGGTCATATTTCTTTCTGTGAAGTTTATTAAAAAGAATAAAGGGAGAATGATGAAATGCCACTTACCTGAGTCTGAGTCTGGCCAGAGAAAGGAAAATTCTGTAATTCTGTGAAAAATATTTAGAAAGAAAAGACCAAGTGAAATTGTAACCTTTTTTTTTTCTTCCAGGATTTGACCACATCTTGAATAAAATAAGAACTTCTTGAATTAACATTATATGATGCTAGTTTGTTCTTGGTTTATTGTGTGTTTCTGTTAACATATTTGAAAAATGTTGTGTTGATACGTAATTTTATTTTGAATTACCTTTGGATTTTATAATAAATCAGTAATTTCATTACAACTTCATTAGAAATGTTCAAAAAAATTGAGGTGAGAGTTTAAAAATATGGGTGGGTGCTGATTTCCAGTTTTATCACTTTATTGCTGTGGAATCTAGCCCCAGTTACTTCAGCTAAGCATTCATTCATTCACTTATTTATTGATTGATTCATTCAACAAACAGTTATTGGGTGCCTACTATGTGCTACACTCTGTACTATGTACTGAGGGCATAGTGGTAAACAAGAAAGATATGGTCTGTCATGGCGCTAGCATTTACAAGTGGATATAGTTGTAAGATACAATTAAAATATAAGCAAATCAAAAGTGTATAAGCAAATGAATAAATTAAAATTATATCAACTATTGCAGTAATACCAATAATTCTTCTTGTCATTGAGACCCCTTTTGTATCCTTAAAGGTCCAAAGTAATTAACTTTCTTTGAGCTGAAATGTCACCCCTTTTGATAAATACTGCTTCTTATTTTTGTATTGAGAGCAAATACAAGAGAAAGGAATGACTGGAGAGAGTCAGCCATGAACATACTGTGGGGAAAGCATTTGAAATTGGGGGAACGGAAAATATGAAGTCACTTACATGGCAGAGAACTTCGTGTTTTGAAGAATGAGAGACTCATTCAGCCTGTCCAGAACCCAGTGAGGTAGGCGCAAAGTGCTATAGGACTTGGTCAGCTGCAGAGGTAGATAAAGGGGGATTTTAAAGTTCACAATAAAGAATTCAAGATTTTATTCTGAGTATAATGGAAAGTATGTACGTTGTCTACTGCTCTGTAGCAAATTCATTGATTTGCTGGAGGACTTTGTCTGATCCCCGGCTCTTCCTTTTTGACTAAAGGGGGTTCCTCCTTCTGCCCATGTCTCAAGGCACTTTGCAGTAAATGGCCTCCAAATGATGGATCGTTGAACTCAATACCTTGGCGAAGTAGTCAGGTATCATCACCCCTCGTGTCCAGCTGGACAAACAGAGAAGGTTGGCTGCCTTGACCTATAGCACACAGGGGACAGGTTTGGCAAGAGAAATGGGCCATGGCCTCCTCCAGCCAGACTAGGAACTTTGTTCAGTTCTCTCAGGGAAGTCGGCCAGTTACTGGGCCAGAAATTTGAGCATGCCTCCTGCAAGTGCAACAGTTTGGGGGGACATTTTACAATTGTCAGGGTGTGTGAGCTGAGAGTACCTTGTGATGAAATCTGAAGGGAAGAAAATTTTTCTAAAATATCCTGTTTCTAATTTGTACCTGATTGGCAGTTCAGAGATGAAAAAAACTGATGCTTTAATTGGCAAGGGAAATATTCCCCCACCCCAAGAGACTGAGTTTCCTGGCTTTATTTACTTTTTCAATGAAAAAGATAAATATATGTTAACATGACTGTACGTACACCTTAGCTTGCAGAACTTTGGCAGCAAAAAACTATGTCCCCAGAACTCTCCAGAAATGCTTCCCTGTGCTTAATAACTGTAAAACTAGCCCAGAGTGGAGGAGGGGTGTGTGGACTTAGAGACAAGTATTATGCAGTTTCTGTTCTTTCCAGTGCTTGCTACCGAAGCAGTGCTAAGTATAATGGAGTTCCACTCTAAATGGGGCTAGGTTCTAAAATCAGTGAGTAAATGGAAAATCTCATTTAATTATAATTATGCCTGAACAATTCTTTGACTTCTTTATAAAGTGCTGCTACATGAGCTATCTATACAAATCAGCAGTAATTCGTATGGCCTCCCGATTTTAGGAATAACAGGAGTCATCATTGTGAAACAAAGTAAAACGGCATGTAGTTTGAACACTGAAGGCTGCCTACCAAGAAGACAACTATCAGAGACCTAGCTGTGAACAGGGGGAGAATGGAAAAGCACACAGTGGATTTACTGTGTGGAAAACAACCCCAAAACTCAATGGTTGACAATAACCATCATTTATGTTCTGGAGCTGCTGGTCAGTGGAGGGTCAGCATTCTCGCTGGACCTTGGCTGGACCAGCTCAGCTTTGCTCCAGTTTCTTTATCCTTCCCCAGATACTAATGAGCGAGCATAGTTTTCCAGTGGCAGAGAGTCAAAAGTACAAAGGCTATAGAATTAGCACAGAAAGAACCTTTCATTGTAATTAAAATAGGTAAATTGACATCTAGTCCATAGTTGCCTGGAAGCCAAGGCGGTTACCCCACTTAGCTTTAGATCCCTACCCTGCTCTCACCTTGCTCTCAGTTGGCACTCAATAAATAGTTGTTGACTAATGAAAGTTAATTACTTTGGACTTTTAAGGACACAGTTCATGTTGGTCCTGAGGGCAAAACAGAATGAGCGGGTGCCCTCTTTCCCAGCTGCCCTGGGAGCACAGGGCTGACCAGCAGGAAGTAAGTTCTCAAAACAGCTTGTGACACTTGTGACTTTTTTCTTTCTTTGTTTCTTTTTTTTTTTTTTTTTTGAGAAATGAACTTGTGAGCTCATGGAAGCAGAGATACCTCTTAATGATAATATCTTTCCAGAGACTAGCACGATCCCAGGGGAGCCAGATATTTGCTTTTATAATTGGCCATAACCCTATGTGATTAGTGCCATATTTATATGACAGGCTGAAACTTCGGGGAGCAGGAGATTTAGGTTAATCCTATCTGGGGACACACATGTAAAGAAATTATTCCTGAAGATTTTGGAGTAAAGGTAAAGGCTACCTCTGCAATTCTTGCTGAAAAACAAGTCCTTTGTGTACTTGTTTCAACCAAAGCAATTTGAAGCTTTGATCGCCAATTATTTCTTCAGAAAATGAACAATTTAAAATTCTTTGACAAGAAAACAGAGGGTGAATCTGTGCTTGTGTGTAAAGTATCCTATGTCTCCTGTGACTGTGCTGGATCTCGGCTTCCTCTCAAAACATCACAGGCAAAGTTGACATCAGCAGCATCTAATATCAGGACTGAAGGGAGGTGGGGCAGGTTCACTGTATTTACCCCATGCTGTTGGGGGAAAGTCTGGCTTTCAGAGGGCCTTGGTTTCCTTGTCTGCTAAATGAAATGTAAATAGCCCAGTGCCTGATGATGTTGACCAAACAGGGATATTGGTCTCCAGGGAGAAACCTAATATCCATCCACCTTCAGAGCAGGAGATTACTGAAGGTTTGGGAGTCGGTCCCTAGTTCACAATACTTTATGGAGAAACTGAGAGCCTCACTAAGCCTAGAATTTCAATAGAATTTAAACAAGAGAGTGGAGGCAGTAGGTCTAGGAGGTAAAATAGAATTAAAGGACTCAAGTGAATGAAGAGGGGGTGAAAATGAGCAGTTAAAGGAGGGACATGTGAAGGAAGAAGGACGTTGCAAGTCCATAATGGGAATTCATTAAAGGTTTTCAAAGAGGACAGAGTTCAATTTCCATGAAGACCCAAGCTATGTCTCATTGGTCACTGTTGTTCCCCTAGTACCTGGCACATTTTAATGGATGAATGAAGATACATAGCTAAAGAGATGACAAACATACATGTACGCAAATGCACAGATATATGTATATATATAAGCATGGTTCAAAATTGTAATTATATTAATAGTTCATGAGTCATTCTTGTGAAAAAAATCAAACAACAAAGACACATAATAAAAAAGAATGGAATTTCTTCACTAACCCCACAATTCTACTCTCTTCCCCATAGCTAATTGCAACTATGATTTTGGTATATGAGTTTCCAGAGTTTTCTCTGTATTTGCAAAAATACATTTCAATATAGCTTTACATTTTAATTTATTTTTTATGAGGGGGTTAAGCTAATTGCATAGCATTAGTTCTTTCTAAATTAATGTCTTAAAGATGTTTTCATTTTAGCCTATGTGTATAGCTTCCTACTTTTTATAAATTCCTCTATAGGACTCTATAACATGGATGCATGATAATTCACAATATGTTACTGATTGTCATCAGTGCAATATCACCACTAGCTTTTTATGGAGACTACAATTCCCAGAATCATCTGACTAGATGGTTCCAGGTTGGGATCTGCTGAAAAGAGACACCATACTGTTTGAGAACTAGACTGGAAGGAAAGGCCATTATACCTGCAAGAGCCAAATTGAGGAGCAGGTGTGCACATTGCAAAGGCTTATGGGAATGAACTTTTGAAAACCAGCCCCTTCACCACTGCAAACCACTTCTGACCAGAGCTTCCTGGGCATCTTTGAGACTTAAAGAGGTTTTCGCAAGGACACCTGGGAACCATCTGCTTCAGGAATGTACTTTACCCTTGTCAGCCAGCCCTTCCAACAGTTCTGGAGTCCTCTTACTACTCGCATTAAAACCTTCCTTTTCTACAATATATGAGGTGACTTTGTTTACCTGACTGAAGCCTGACTTATAACAATACCTTATTTCCATGTACTCAGAATCCTGTAAGTTTTGAACACAAATCATTAAACACTCCTTGGAAACCTACTTTAAATAAACATATTATAACTCATTGTGTGTATTAAAGTGATTTATTTAACCATTCTCATATTGTTGAGCTTTTAGATTATTGCTACATTTTAGGTTATTAAAAATATCTGTGACAAGAATCTCAAGGTGAATATCTGAGTCAGCTGTTTGGAGCATATAAAAAGTAGCAGGGTTTCTGTCTGAACAATGGAATTAGGAGAAGCTGACTGGAGAAGGGAAAGATAGAAAAAGATGAGTTTGCTTTTTAGCAGTATTGGGTTTTAACATCCAGATGAGCTTGTCAAATTATCATTACATGTAAGGGACTGACATTCAGAAGCCAGATCATGGCTGATGGCGAGGTTATTAGAGTCTTCTAAAAAATGGCAAGAGTTTAGTCCATGCCAATCAATTAAGTTTGTACTATAAAGATTATAAAGAATCCCAATGCAATAATATTAACAAATAGGGACAAGACAAATATTGGAGAATGTAGTGCTAGACTCCTATGTATTTATCAGCTTAAGTAGAATATACTTTCTCTCTCTTTTTTTAAAAATATTTATTTATTTATGCATACAAGAGCTGGGGTACAGGCCAGAGTCCAGGATGGTGAGAGGATTCACCAGAGACAGAGTGGGGAGCAGAACAGGTAGAGTGACTAAAACACACTGCTGAAGGGAGCAGCGGGTGAGGCAGGAGAGGTCTGCTACGCCATGTGGGGTCCCTCCCTGGTCAGGGGCAGGGATGGAACTCATGCTACAGTGGCTGTGGTTTGCTTCATAGTGTGTTGCTTAACCCACTGCACCACCAGGAAGGCCCCAGAATCTACTTTCTAAAATAAAACAGTATTCAAGTACTATTGTATTCTCCCATCTACCATTCCAACTCAGAAGGCTTACATGTACTCCATACTGTGACAACTGTCTTTGTTCAAACTAGTTAAGGGACTAATGAGATTGCATAGAAGTTGAAATGGAACTCACTCTCCCCTTGACTGGTTCAAATCACTGCTTACAAAATGTTGAAAGCAGTAAAGTTACTAGCAATCTACATTCATCTTTCCTTCATTCCTTAAGTGAAACTTCACTCTATCTAAGCAGAGAGTGCTATTAAGGAGGTGGTCCTTCCTTAAGATTATTGACCCTCCTTTAAAAGGTCACCCCAGAACCACTTAGTTCTTTAACTTACCATAAACAGTATGTGTCTACACCAAAAATTCTCCCTTATAAATTTATAGAGATGCTCCTTGACGTGATTCCTAAATGCTGGATATTAAGTTGCTGGGGTTGCTTAACAACTGCAGAGATTTATTGTCTCAGAGTCTGGAACCTAGAATCCCAGATCAGACTTGGTTTCTTCTCAGAACTGTGAGAAGATTTATTCCAGGTGGTTCCTCTCTCCTTCAGTGGAAGTGGCAGTCTTTCCCAACCACATTGTCTTCCCTCTTTGTGTGTCTATCTCACTGTCCAAATTTCCCCTCCTTACATGAACACCAGTCATACTGGACTAGGTTTACCCTAATGATCTATGATTCCTCTGTGGAGACCCTATCTCAATTCAGGTCATACTCTGAAGTACTGGGGTTAGGGCTTCTTTTTTTAGAAGGATACACGCAATTCAATTAATAACTCTGCGTGACCAGAGATTACATTTATAAAATAGTGTCCATGGAATCATTCTTTTAGTTGTTTTTGAATTATTTTATTTGAAGGAAGTGAGACCACTATAGGGCCTGAACTACATTATTTTTTGGTCATCTGTAAACTGCCTTTTATAGACACCCCTCACACATGATCAGGAGTTTTGTTTACCAGACTTTTCCATAAAGGATGTAAATCTAGTTCAACTAGTGAAGAAAATCAAGGTGTCAGCAGAGCTGGTTTCTCTGGAGGCTCTGAGGGAGAATTCACCGTGGGCTGCTGGAAATCCTTGGCATTTCTTGGCTTTGAGGTACATCAACTACAATCTCTATCTCTGTTCTCATATCACGTTTTCTATTCTGTGTCTTTATGTAAAGATACTTGTCATTGAAGGTGGGATCCATCAGGTAAGTCAGTACTCAGATGACTTATCTAAAGTCAGATGACTCATTTAAAGATTCTGAACAGATCAACATTTGAGAAGATATTTTCTCTAAAGCCACCTTCACAGGTTTCAGGGGTAGAATGTAGGTGTGTTGGAGGGTGCGGGGAGAGTGGTTCACCATTCAACCAATCACATTGAGGTAGGAAGAAGAGGCAAGGTGTGAGATTCAAACTTGTTCTCTTTGTAATGTTGCTTTAGAACATGCACAGGTGATATACCCTTCCAAATTGCTGGAGAAGGTCACTGGTAGCTACCAGAGCTAGTTTAAATGGTTGAAAAGATCATTTTCTGTAATTCAGCATCTTCTCTATGCTATGAAGGCATAGTTAGTTCCCTGTGTCTATTTTTCCCATCTTTCTTTTAGTAATTGAGTTAATGGAACATTTGGCTACCCAGTTGAAGACAATTCCCAGCCTCCTTTAAAGTTATGTAGGTTTATGTGATTATGTTCTTTCTGGTCAAGGGGATGTGGGCGTGCAATAAATACCTCATCTAGTGTCTGGGAGGAGAGGTATTCAGGAGGTCAGGGTTCATTAGATGCTAAGGCTTCTAGCTCTGATGTGGGGAATTGGTGTACTCCCAGTAAATCAGGGCAGAAGCCAGGTCATAAGCAAATATGGAAGCAATATGGACAGGCTAATTAATGTTGTTCAGATCAGTAAAATTCAGAAAGTATACAGGCTAAAGGCAGAAATTAATGAGCCCAAATTAGTGAGTAATTAATCAGCACTAATTAATGAGTTCTTGATGCTGATTTTATTAGGGGCTGTCAGACTCTGGAATAAGCTGAAATTTAAATCCAGAGATACTCAGGAGAACTGTGTGGGTGAGGTGGGAGAAGTTAAAGGATACGGGGACAGATCAAATTAAAAGTTAAAGAGAAAAAATTAGCAAAAACTTTAAGCCAATTCTAATGCCTTCTGTAAATTTTGGTGAATATAAATGTCATTATTAAAAAAAGGTAAAAACAGGGATTACAACTGATGTCAATTTTATGTAAATTTTAAAAAATCATAAATTAAAAAAAGGGTAAAAACAAATGATTTTATTTATACAGTATCCCAGTATTTATTCTGAAAAACAGTAAAAGTAGATGGGAGGGACTTTCATGTGTTACTATCGGGTGGAATATTACCTTTACCTTTTCCTTCATCTCTGGGTTGTGGCCTCATCTATTTCTCATGTGCCTCAATCACATTACTGGCTCAAACTGTGTAACATTTTAGCAGGGCAAAGTGCAAAATCGTTATAGCTCTGGGAGAATCCAAGCATTGAAAGCAATATGCCCCATGTTACAGGTCAATGGGGCCTAAATCAACGTTCCCAAGCCTCCCAGGGAGGGAAAACCCTGCTTTTTTGGAAATGTGTCTTGTATTTTGTAATTAAAAATAATGAGTACCTTCTGTTTCCAGTGGTTTTATATCTTAGTGAAGTGTGTGTGTGTGTGTGTGCATGCAGGTGTTTTATTTTGGTCTGATGTTTTGCTCAGACTACATTATTACATTAATCAAGAGCATAGCTGTTTGGGCACAGAAAATCACTTTTCTACTACATTGGATTTTAATCCTGAAATGTCTATACAGACTTTCCAGAATTTATTATGTTAACATGGAAAACTAAAGCCAAAGACTCTAACCTAAGTTGACTATTAAAGTAGTCTTTCTTCAGTGGTGAGCAAATTCTTCCTAAATTTGAAATATTACACAGGGTTATAGAAAATCAACAACTTTGAAAAGAATTCATGATTTAAATAACCATAAATTAAGAAACCAGTCCCCTTTATAAGGACACACCATAAAGAATGAAATACCTGGAAAAAACTTAACAAGGAGGTGAAGGAGCTATTCACCAAGTACTATAAGATACTGCTAAAAGAAATAAAAGAAGACAAATAAATCAAAAGATATCCCTTGTTCATGGATTGCAAGAATAAAAATGGTTAAAATAGCCATTTTACCTGATGCAATTTACAGATTCAACACATCTATCAAAATCCAAATGATATTTTTCAAAACAGTGCCACAATTTATATAGAACCACAAAAGGCCCAAATCGTTGGAGCAATCCTGAGGAAAAAGAAGAAAAATGGAGGTATCACATTCAATGAGTTCAACTTACACTACAAAGTGATACTAATCAAAAAAGTATTGATTTGAAATAAAAACAGAAACAGACTAACAGAATAGAATGGAGTGCTCACAAACAAATCCACACATATATGGACAGTTAGTCATGTCAAGGAGCCATGCCCATATAATGAAGAAAAAAGGCTCATCAACAAATGGTGCTGGGAAACTCGGACAACCATATGTAAAGAAGATAAGTTAGATCATTATTTAACTCCATTCATACAAATTAATTCAGCTCCAATGTTAAGACCTGAAATACACAGAGAAAAACACTTCAGTAGGTCAACCTCAGAGATGTATCTGGGGACACATCTCCAGAAAATAAGGGGAAAAAAATAAATGGTCCTACATCAAACTAAAAAGTTACTATATAGCAAAAGAAGCACCACAAAATCAAATAGGCTATGTGTGGTATTAGTACATCACATGTCTGACAAAGGGTTAATTTCCAAAATACATAAAGAACTCATGCAACTTGACAACAAAAAACAAACAACCCAAACAAAACCTAAGCAAAAGACCTACATAAACATTTCTTAAAAAAAAAAAAAAAAAAAAGCATGGAGAGCCTCCCTGGTGTGCAGGGGTTAAAATCTCAGTGCTCGCAAGCTATCTCCAGCCTCTGCAACTTGAGTTCGAGCCCTGGCCAGGGAGGTGACCCACATGGTGCATCAGACCTCTCCTGTCTCACCCACTGCTTCCCTCCACAGTGTGTTTCAGTAGACCTGCCTGTTCTGCTCCTAGCTCTGTCTCTGGTGAATTACCCCCTACACCTCTGGCCAATATTCCAGTTATTGCATGCATAAAAATAATAAATCTTTTTTTTTAAATGATATAGAGGGATCCCAGAGGCACATGAAAAAATGTGCAACATCACTTACTATAAGACAAAAAGAAGTAAAAGCTACAATGTGATATCAGCTCACACCTGTGAGGATAGCCTATATCAAAAAGACTGGAACAAATGTTGGCAAGAACTTTTAGCAGAATAAACGCTCATTCACTGTTGGTGAGAATGTAAATTGGTGCAACTCCTGTGGAAACAGCATGGAGATTCCTTCAAAAATGAAAATTGGAAATTCCCTGTGATGCAGCAATACTACTTCTCGGTATTGACCTAAAAAATATGAAAGCAGTCATGAAAAAGACCTATACGTGCTCATGTTCATAGCATCATTATTCACAATAACTGAGACACGGACTCAATTTAAATGTCCTTCGGTGGACAACTGAATTAAGTCGTATTAAAATAAATGAAATCATACCCTTGCGGCAATATGGATAAAATTCAAGGCAAGCAAATTATGTTAGAAAGTGTATAATTACAAGATAGTTTCACTTACCTGTGAAATATAAATAACAAAGAAAACAAAGGTGTTTCTGTGCTAGTTGTGTGTGTGTGTTTGTGTTTATGTGTGATTTGTGTTACATCGTTCTGCTGCCCAGCTGGGTATCTATAGTGAACTTCCACAGTTAAACTGTTGGATTTTCTCTCTTATATCCTCACTCAAAGAATGATCATTGAACTCCCATGGATTTACATGAAGATATATATCTTATTGGCATACAGTGTTATTCTATTTTATATTCACAGATATTATCATAGTCAATTCATTAATTTAATCCTTAATACAGATGATATTTGTGTTAAAATTTCAAGTTTATTTGAACACACTCTATGCCACTTATTTCCAATTTTGTTCTATTACAATAGATATAGCACATGGTGTTTGGTTATAAAACATATTTCCTTGAACATGTCCAGATTCTGAATCAATGCCTTACTTTTGTAGAGAAGTAGAAACCTTTAGTAATTCATAATTGTTGTCACCACTGGCGGTGCATCAGGTATGGAAGCTCACAGCTGGTGGTCATGGGTTAGACACAGTAGCTAGAAATTCATCTCTAGATCCTTCATGAAATGACAGTTAACTGAATTAGTGTTATGTGAGTAACTTGAAACTAATATTAGAGCAAAAACATGTAACACACAAAATTTTGTGCTTTATTATTAGTAACAAAATATGACACATCTTATGACTGAGTTAGACTGGTAGATCGCTGAACAGCCACTCAGTGCCTTGGTATTCAAATTTTCACTTTCCTATTATTTTGTCAGAAAATTGTTAGAAACTTTCTCATCTGATACATTCTTCTTATATCCCACAAGTTACTCCCCCATTGTCCATTCTACTCTTTTCCATTTTAGGAATACAATGCCCATCCTAAGCTCTAGCCAGGCACATGCTGTTTACTTCAAGACTGACTACATTGCCCAACCACATGGCATGGTGACTAAATACTGCACAAGTAATTGTGAGCAGAAGAATGTGCCAGTGATGTCAAATTTCAAAAGGAGAAATTATGGGTACCTGGACCCAGATGAGAGGGGTGCCTGCCCAGGCCCCACCCTGGCTGTGCCCCACCCTCAAGATGAGATTTCTGTAGGATCTTAGGCACATGTCCACGTCCATGTTCTCCCAGACCATGTGCCTTAGACCCCAATGAATTTCCTGAGTCCACTTCTAGAGTCTGCATGAGCTTCCATGGAGCCATCCTTCTGGAGACTCACCACACCACCAGTCACACAACTGTAGGCCTAAGGAGTCACTGAGGGGTGGAAGTTGTTTAGACCAAGGAGTGTCCCTACCTTTGTACACTAATACTCCAAGGAAAGGATTCCTAGGTCAAAAACAATTTGGGGGCCTTCCTGGTGACGCAGCTGGTTGAGCGCCACACTGTGAAGCATCCGCAGCACAGCAAGGTAAGTTCAATCCCCATCCAGGGAGGGGACCCACATGGTGCAACAGACCTCTCCTGCCTCACCCGCTGCTCCCCTCAGCAGTGTGTTTCAGTAGATTTGCCAGTTCTGCTCCCCACTCTGTCTCTGGTGGATCATCTCATCCCCCACATCTCTGGCCTGTATTCCACTCTTGTATGCATAAATAAATAAATCTTTAAAAAAAAACAATTTGGGAAACTCCACACAGTCCCTTCTTGAGGACATGGCTTGGCATTAGGGCACTAACAGCATCAAGAATTTCTGCAATATCTTGTTTACCTTTAAAAATTAAAAGCTAAAAAGATCTGTCTGACCCAGGAATCCTACACTTGGGCATAGATCCATAGAATATGAAATGATAAGCAAAAATACCCGGATGTTCTATAATATTCACAGCAGTATTATTTGCAATAGCTATGACAAGGTAGCAGCCTAAATCTCCTTCACTGGACAAATGTGTCAAAAAGTTGTGGTACCTACATACATCATGGAATATCGCCAAGCTGCAAGAAAGGATGAAAAGCAATCATTTTCAAGAAAATGAAGAGAATTTGAAAAAAATTATATGTAGCAGAGCAAGTCATAGCAATGAAAACAAATATTGGACATCGCATAACACAATATGACAACGTAAAACACTTTCAAACACTACTGGACACAGACAAATATTCTGAGAGCTCTGAGCATAAGAGGGGAGGCGAGGAAAAGGGGCTTTGGGACATAAGGGATGAAGGAGGGTAGACTGTTAAGGCACAAAACAGTGCCTTAAAAAAGTACAAACCGAAATTATTCGGGATCAGAGAGCTCAGGTATGAAATTGGCTATAATGTCCGTCCTCTCACCTTGTAGCCCTTTTAGGTCCGCTGACTCAGGAACAGGGGACTTTGGGTAAAGCAACTGCTTTATGTCACTAACTATAACTACGCAAAGCCAATTTGTCTCTAAGTCTTGAGACGTGAGTTCTTTGCTGTAATGTGTTAGCTGACTTTACCGTAACTGGTAAGCAGAGTGAGTCAGCACTGTCGCTTTCCAGCGTTCCTGTGTTGAACTATAGGAATTCAATTCAATTGTAAGGATTTGATAAATCCGGGAACTTCTCCTGTAGTCGTATGACAAGAAAGGAGAGGGAAATGATGATGGTTTGCCCTCAGACGGTATACCACCAGATGCTGTCCAGCTCACCACCCAAGTTAATTTTCATTTGGTCACTTTTGAATGTTTTGCACTTAACTTTCCAACCTGCGTCACAAGCCTAACAACCTTGGTGCGTGGAGATTCACACAAGAAACGGGTTGCTCGGGTCATGGGACAGCCCTATTCTGAGCCTAAAAAAGGAAAGAATTTCTGCAATACAGAAATCTGATGAGCTTCTGGTTTTCATTTGAATCAGTGTTTCGGATTTTGAGCACGGGACACTGGCCAGTGGTGTCTTTGCCACCAGGGACGGGAAGACTACCTAGACTTTGTGGGCAAGGAGGGCTCTTCTTCCTTGAAAAGCACGGTTCAGAAGCTGGGGTGCCAGAGGGAACTATATCTTCTCACCCTGGGAACTGTGACAAACGGGGGTGGTGTTGTAAAGCTCTAGCTGACGTGTGGGTCACCCAGAAAATCTCTAAGTCTCCTGGTGGCGCTCTGCTAACTGGTAGAAAAGCTATTCCCGCTGTCCTCTACAGTTGGAAAAATTAGGAGAAATTTTGAAGATCTGCCAAACAAACAAGTTAAAAAAAAACTTATTTTGATGACTATGTATTTCTAGCTACTAATAATTACCCAACAGGCAAGAATCAGCTTGAATTGGAAACATATGTTTTGTGCGCTGTTTCACAGGGAAAAGACTGTTAATAACAGACCCACCACTAATCCTCTTGGGAGATTGTCACTCAACATGAAAAGGCCAAATATAGATGGGTGTCATGCTTGGAGCTCATTTTTATCATCTGTTTGAGCACTTAGGAGGGTTACCATGACGGGAGACGCCCTCCCTACTCTGGCTTACATATTTAGAGAAGAGGCGGGCCAGAGAGGCTGAAAGGAGCTGCGTCATCACTGGCAGGGCCGTCTGAGATCCGTCAGCTGGGTGTGACCTCAGAGGATGCAGCAGACGTTTGAAACGATGACAGAACGTCTCCAAAGGGGATGAATAGCCAAGGAGAAAATTCACACACCCAGCAACCCAGGCAGGAGCCGAAAGTGAAGCTGACAGTAACAACTCCTCCAGAGAGGAGGGCTTCTCAGCTCCTATATTTCTTTCCCGCGTTAGTCTTTCACAAACAAGGCAGGAATAAGAGTGGGGATTCTCGCTTGCATGGAAATGAAGGTCAAGTCATTATCTTCTCTCAGGCTCAACCTTCTCCCCTAAAGGACAGGGGTGAGGATTGGTCCTCCCTCCTGTGATGACTATGCAGATGAGATGAGATCTGGTCCCATCTTGCCTGGTAGCTGGCTTGTGTGAGGAGCTCTCTGTATGCTGCATCTTATTTAGATTGTGCTGCTTGAGGGTTTAACTTGTTGTCCCATGTCATATGCTGGACACATTTGCCCTGCTTTTCCCAAGAGGCCGGGTGTCCCAGCAGGCGTGTGGCTGGAGCAGACTCATTGTAATTGAATCTAAGGTCTGGTTGTGCTGTGTAAGGAATACTTGATATGCAGAGAGTCTGAAACAAGCTTTGGGGATCAAACATCTGGTTTGGAAGGCCGCCTTGTAAGCCAACCCCCTGTAGACCCAGAAAGGAGAGGAAAACAGGAAGTTTTATTCATCTTTCTTTCTTAGTTTTTCAAGTTACAGTCTCCAGCTGTTTACATCAACTTTGTTTTTCCTGTAGAAGAAAGAGGGAGGGAGGGAGAGAGAGAGAGAGAGAGAGAGAGAGAGAGAGAGAGAGAGAGAGAGAGAGATTGAAGAAACAAACACAAGTCACAATCTTTCCATGAAGGAGCCCTTTGTGGAAAATTGAAGTTTTCTTTCATTTGGCTAGATCATCTTTTATTTTTCTCTTCTCCTCCAAAACCAAATATCTTTTCCCTGACTTCTTTTCAGGCCTGAAGAAGTTTTGAGGAAGTAAGAGCAAAAAAAAAAAAAGAAAGAAAAAGAAAAGAAAAGTCTACAGAGAAGGCAAAAAGGAGGCAGAAAGAAATCAGAGTAAAACCCTGAAAAGAAAGAAAGAAGGAGAAAGAATTCATGCTTCTGAAATATCAGATGTTTCCAGAGTTGGAGGTTGGACCACATGGATGCATGCGAATTTACTGGGGTATCACAGTGGGGTAGTTTTTCTCAAAGCTGAAGAAGATCAAGGGAAAAGAAATCCTCTGAGCAAAAACAGGATAGCAACTATTGTCCTGTGTCTTGAAAATAAATGACATTGAAGTCATTGTCTCAAAGTTAGTCAAACAGAAAAAATGTCAAATGTGCTATTTCCTAATCCTGTTGCCTTTTTGCAGTTTTATATCTAAGGAATGGTGAAGCAAATTGTCCCTGGTCCTAGACTAAGAGCATCAAACCCCAGCGGGGTTACTTGCTGGTGAACAAATCATTAAAGCTTGCTCATTGATACAGTGAAGATGATGGCGATGGTAAAGAAAACCATAGTTTACATCAGAAACAGGCTATTGTGAGGACCAAATTAATGTGTGTAAAGCAAGTCTCAGAATGAGAGCTATATGAATGTGAACTGCTACTATCCTAGCCCAGTATAATTTGGATATTTCAACCCTACACCACAGGGTTTCATACATCTGTCCTTTATAGCAATTGCTACTTGTGGGCACTGTTCTGAACACTTCACTCAAAAGGAATCATTTCATCTCATACCAACCCTATCAGACAGATGTGTTATTATTACCTCCCATAAGATAGATGGGTAAACTAAGGAACAGAGAGCTTATGTATCTTGCTTAATTTGGACTTTGTCTTCAGTTCCCGGTGTGGGAGCATCTTGTTATTCATACCAAGTCCCTTTCAGTCATACCTGGATGCTAATGAGGTAATTCTTGGAGGATGGGATCTGGTTGCCAGAGAGCCAACCATGTGATTAGAAGGTTGGAAATCCAACTCCACCCCCAAGTTCTGGGAAGGAAGGAGGAAGGGAAGAGCTAGAGGCTGAGTTAATGATTGAACCAACCGTGCCTGTGTAATGAAGCCTCAAAAAAAAAAAAAAACACCAAGAAGAAAGCTTGTAGGCTGATCAGCACATTGGGGTGCTTCAGGGCCTTGTGGGAGCCCCTTCCTACCTACACTGCCCTTTGCATTGCTCTCGTTTTGTAGCTCTGATGTTGTGCCTGTCATAATAAACAGGTAATAGTAAGCAAAATGTTTCCTGAGTTCTCTGAGTCACTGTAATACACCACTAAACCTGAGGAGGGGGCTGTGGGACCCCTCATGCTGTAGTGGGGTGGTCATGTTAGGGGGACATAGTCCTGAATGGACTACACAAATAAGTTATGGACTCCAACCCCCACTCCAGACCACCAATATTCCAGAACCACAAATCTGATAAGATGATTATCGAAGAGTGGATCACTGGGACCTGAGGGTGGAGTGAAGCAGCCAGACTGGCTACAATACCAGAGAGGTGGGCCTTGGGGGCTCTCTTCGTTCGGAGCCAGCTCTAAACGCACGGTTGGGTTCCAGCTCAGAGGATCTGGTAGGACATTTATGGATTTGTATCCCTCTCTTCTCCTTGTGTTATTACTACTTTATTTCCCTTTCTTTTGTGAAATAAAACCCTTTATTAACCTTCGTCACGTGTGCCTGCAGTTGGTGCTTATTATAAGTGCCTTTGGAGCGCGTGGATAAGACCCCATTAGGCAAGCCCATTTTAAACCAGGGTTGCCCTGTAACAGTCAGAAGTACAGGAGGCAGCTGGGACTTGCTCTGGTCTTGGGGAACTGAGTTCTTGGCCTGTTGGGACTTCACGGACTCCGCTTGTTAGGGTCCTAATGGTGTTCTGAGACACCTTTGACGTCCAGGGAGTTGGAGTAGCAGTCAGGATGGGAAAACCCACACCTCTGGTGCCCGTGTTGAGAGTGGGCGAAACAGCAACTTTTCTACGTATACAAAACATTTGGGGCTCACATTAAAACATAAAAATATTGATTGGTTTCACTTATTGGTGGCGTATAGGGAAACCGAAGGGTCAGGAAAAAGATAACCCTTGCAGGCAAACCATAGATCTGAGGCAAACAGCAGGAGAGGGAGTGAGAGAGGCTCACAACCAGAGGGAAGGGACCCTGGCGATGGGTCACAGATGGTGTGTGGGGGGGAACTAGGAGGGCTACACCTGAGGGGGCAGTTAAATATTGTATAAAAATGAACAATGATATAAGAAAAATAACAATAATAAATAAAAATATTGCTCATGGTTGAAAGCAAACATTTTTTAAAAATCGCCTTTACAAGACTTAAAGCATAGTAAACAGGACCAGATAAACAGATGTGCAACTAATGAAAATATAAAAATCATCTGTACTGTTAAGTGAGCCATCGTTCATTTAGTTTGGCCAAATCTCTTCAAAGAGATCTGCACGAGGATGTTAATATCATTCTCTTATTCCTTCCTCCTTATCTACAACCTTTCAGGACTGGGCCACGTTCTGGTCTGCTCCCCCTGACACCAAGGAAAACTTGGACCTGAAGAATTCCCAGGAGACACTGTGGAACTAGGAAGTCTGCCATTTGCACTTATTGATTTCATAGATGGTTTTATTCTTTGAGATCCTCAAGGGCTTTGGCTTGGCAGACTTGTGGTTGAGCATTTGGCTGGCTATCTCGCCTGGTCTCTGCCTTGCTCCCCTTCCAGAGCCTGGCCCTGCATTTCAGACAATTCAGCTTTCTGATGAATTTCAGGATTATTAGATGAGAATTAAAATGCGCAAAAATTTCAAAACATGATCTATTAGTCTTGATGGCAGGCATATACCTTATTGAAAAATATATTATCCATATGAAACTGCACTTTAGTAAAGGAAGACACAATATCTGAAGATAAATCAAAGCATAATTGTGTCTTAAAACAGTTAATAAATGAGAAAGGTGTCGGAAGTATTTGCTGCATGAAAGACTTTACATTATATTTCACATAAATCAAGTAACCAGAAGGATTTGGGTTGTCTCTGCCTATTCTTCCTTCTCCTGGACCATTTTGTCACATTAATCTTCCAGAAAGTTTACTTTCATCTTAAAGTTCTAGAAAACATTTCTTCCAAGCATCTCATTTTGGATTGGAGAAATCAAAACCCAGGAAGGTGATTTTGCTAAGGCACACAACTGCTTCCTGAGCTGGAGCCCAGACGACCTCCTCTCCAAGGAAAACAATATATTTCCTGAACAGAGACACCGAGAGAGAGAGAGAGAGAGAGAGAGAGAGAGAGAGAGAGAGAGAGAGAGAGAGAGAGAGAGAGAGAGAGAGAGAGAGACAGCAGAGGAGAGCCGGGAGGGGCACTCGCGCTATGAGAACTGAGCATTCACTCAGGCACTGCAGTTCCCTGACTGCATTTAGGGTACAGTTTGAAATTTGGAGCCAAATTAATTCTAAGTTCAAGAAATACCAATCTCCTCATTGTTCCACAAATAATTTCTTTGCCCCCTCGATGCTTTTGCTCATTCTGTTCTTGAGCTTTTTTGCTTACCATCCTTCAAATCTTCTCACTCCTTGAGCCCCAACTCATGGACTCCATCTCTATCATGGAGCACCTCCCTGAGCCCCTCAAAGTGCCCGTACTTCTAACTTTCATAGCATTTCATGGAAGAAATGACCACAGACCATCGCCATTTCCTACTTCATCTGTGTTATTCTCATGCCCTTCAGAGATGCTCTAGAAAGTTTATGGTTGCCGAGTGTCTGACACTGTCAGTCATTCTTCTCCACTAGAATGTACAGGGACAGCAGGAGTACAGAAGAAATGACTACAGGCTTCCTGCTGTGGTGTTTGCTATTGGATTATGTGGCTCAGTGCTGATTTTTACCCAAGTTGTGCCCAAACTACACTTTCCATAGACCTGGGAGTTTCCTCTTCCCGAGAAGGAGACAGGCTATGTACTCCCCTCTCCCTCCCACCCCCATGGGCTCCCAAAGATCCAGATGCTGAATTTCTTGTATTCTCCTGCCTCGCCTAAACATCTGGCATCCAGTTCAAGCTATTATATGTCCTCCACTCCTGCTCAAGCTTAACCTCAATTTCACCTCAAGTAAAGGAGAACAAAGGTAGAGCAGAGCCCCACACCTGGAATGTAGCTGGCTGGCCTGATACCTTCTGCAGAACAAAGAGATCAGAAGACCACAGTTCTAATCTTGCTAACCCTTCACTTCCAAACTCTTGCAGTTCTGTAACTCATGTTGTGTGGCATTGTGAGATGGGACCTCCGCTTCCTTGCCACAGCCACACAATGCAAGTGCATCCCTAACTAACAGGGAGACCCCAGGGTATGGGCACACCTCTGTGTGCAGGTGCATTTCTGCATGACACAGGGTGTGAGTGCTCATCAGTTGTTCCCAGAGACGAGGGAACCCCTTTTAGGGGACATTGGACTCATCACAATAAAATAAGGGGACATTATTTCATTGTCATACAAGGGGTGTGGCTGATCTGGGCATTTAGTGGGTAGATGTATAGACACTAATCTCACATAGACATGTTGAGAGAAATAGAAGAGATTTTTTAAAGATTTATTTATTTATGCACACACGAACTGGGGTGCAGGCCAGCGGTATGGAGTGGGGGTGGTGAGAGGACTCACCCAAGACAGAGTGGGGAGCAGAACGGTAGATTGACTCAAGTACACTGCTGAGGGGAGCAGCAGGCGAGGCAGGAGAGGTCTGCTGTGCCATGTGGGTCACCTCGCTGGCCAGGGAATCGAATTCGTGCTGCAGTGGGTACCCATAGCTCCATAGTGCTACGCCTTAACTCCTTGTGCCACCAGGGAGGCCCCAATAGAAGAGACTTTAAAATAATTTCAAGATTTAGTTTTTAATCTTTATCCAAAATTAAGCAAATAGGGCTATCATTTCAAAACGTTCTTAGTAACCAGTATACACAAACACATACACACACACACACTCATACTCATATCTTAAGGTTCTCTCCCACCTCAGAGTCTAGCAGAACAAGAGGCCACCATTGGAAATGAATTTGACTTATTGAAAATGTATAAATTTTATTTCTTTTACACTAGAGTTTTTGAAATGAAATTCATATTCATTAAATATTTCATACATCATAAAAGCGACTCCGTGGAATCCTAAGAAACTTATAAAATTTACTAAGACATCTGTTTTGTTTAATTTAGTCAGAAAGCAAACCCCCCTGACATGTTACATTTTCAAAGATAATCATCTTTGGTGAAGTGTCTTCCTTTAATTGGACCATTTTTCGTGTATTTAATGTAAAGAAGAAACATTCCAGAGAAGGAGGTATTTTATAAGGTGTTACTTTGGGTCCACAGCCAAGTGCAACCTGGCAAGATGCAGAATGTACAGCCGCAAATGTGAGGAAACTGCAGATCCCACATTTGGGGGGAGCTTTCTCAAGGTCTGTTTAAAACCCAAATGAAGCCCAGTGCTAAGCATTGGGGGAAAAAAAGAGGAAAACAGCATCATCTCTTTGGATTACAACTGAACTCACTTAGCTAACAATGGAAACATAAATTGAATAGTTATTGCTCCTTTTAATGACTGACATTGCAATTTTGATCTCTTCCCATACAATAGAGAGGCAACAGTGCCAGAATGGGTTTTATTCTGTTTGGTGACATTTTCTTGACGGAGTCCCAAGTTTAATAAAGTGGAGAAACATTTCTTCCCATTGACATAAAGCTCTGTGTTTGTCAGCAATAAAATCCAGAAGAAAACACCTCTGACACGCAGCCGCGTTGCTGTTTCTCCCCCAAGGTGGTTGATGAACAGGCACGTGACGCCTGCCTCACAATTCAATGATGTTTTAGTCGGCCATCAAGAGAAAAATAGTTGCCGAATCTGCTGCAAGAAGTAATTAGTAGAAGATAAATAATGGCTGCGGGGTTGGGAGGAGGACAGAAAACAGGAACTTGTTCTTGTGTCCTGAGAGGGAAGAACGTGCATGTGTCCTTGAGTTGCAGGGAGAAATGCAGCCTCAGCATCGCTCTGTTGTCCTCTAGAAAGAAGCCCAGGCAGAGGCCACGGCTCACCGGCGCCTCCTCTGGCGAGGTAAACCAGCTACAAGCAGGGACTGCGTCTGGCCAAGAGCGAAGTGGTGTCCGCTCGGCAGGCGCCTCTGGCACCCGGAACGCCGTGTATTGCAGAGGCACCTGTGCGGGTGGACGAGGCGCTCGGGTCCGCGCACTGTCGCTAGGGTGGCGCCTTACTCAGGCCGACGCGCTTGACTTAAGCCGGAGAGAAGCTCACGCTCCCTCTAATTGGGTGGTCGACATTTGGACTCAATTTTTAAATTCATTTTCTTCAGCTGTACTGGTAAAACAACTAGATAAAACAAGTGTAGTTAATTTGGATTTGTCTGGGCTTTAATTTCCAGCCATCTGTACCTTGCAGTTTAAGTTAAAAAACAATTAAACCACAAGACTCTTTCTATCTTGTTGTCAGAAAATTGCCCTTTGGGGGCCCTCCCTGGTGGTGCAAAGGTTTAAGGAGCAGCACCATATGAAGCTGTCCGCAGCCACTGCAGCACGAGTTCGATCCCTGCCGCCGGCCAGGGAGGGGACCCACGTGGCGCAGCAGGCCTCTCCTGCCTCGCCCATTGCTCCCCTCAGCAGTGTGTTTCAGTCGATCCGTCTGCTCTGCTCCCCACTCTATCTCGTGAATCTTATCACCCCCCCACATTCCACCCCCGCATCTCTGGCCTGTACCCCAGTTTTTGTATGCATAGAGAAATAAATCTTCCTTTTTTAATTGCCCTTTAAAAAGGGGGAGGGAGGTTTGAAGCGAACCACATGCATAATTCCAGTGAGGAAACAAGGGATCATCAGATTATAAACCCCTTGAAGGTATGGTGTTTCATTTCACATTTACATGGTGTGGCAGCAGGAAGGCGTAAGGAGCAAGTTTGGGATGGTTCTAGGCAGATCGGTCAAGGAGAGTCTTGGAGCCCTCGGTGACTTTTCATGCTTTTATTTGTAGAGGTGGCCAGGTACGTGGCAGGAATGGATGCCGGGGCGCCAGGAGGCTGGCAGGCCTCCCAGTCCCGGCGCATGTCACACTCTTGGCTGCTTTCTACTGCTGCTGCTTGTCAGTACTGTCAGCTCTGTTGGTCCTGGCGTACTCATGACGATGCCCATTTAAGCCCGTGTCAAACTCAGGTGCGCCCACTTGCGCAGCCCACCCTGGAATGCTCACAGCACCGCAGGTGTCCATCATCACAGTGGTGGGAGGGTGGAAAGACCTGATTTCTCTAACCCTACACATGGTATCTCTCATGTCCCGAATTTAGTAATTGGTGCATAGCAGGCACTCACAGAATAATTCCTTCATTTTTTAATTTTTTCTTTATCAACAAATATTTACTATCTTTAATCAACAAGTATTTACTTTTTTCCCAACACTATTAATCAATTGATATGCGAATGAAGAAATAAATGAACAGGTGACTGAATAAATCGTTAACTTCATGGCCATGCCATATGTTTCTAAAACTATATATTTTTCATGACTCGAGAAAATATAAAAACTTTGAAAAATTTTTCCACTGAGACGTCTTACAGTCTACAGAACTTACACATGGGAAATTTTAAAAATTAATTTTCTTGATACTAGAAACATTGGTATCAAGAGGAAAAACTAATATACAACAGATGAAGCTTCCTGGTAAATGATGACTTACCTGAGTGCCTTTTGGACTTCCACACTCTGGGTATTTAAATAATATCACTTAGCATTAAGTCTTGTACTCTGGATGAAGGAATAATCTAATCATAGAGGCACTTTCTTATTTAATCCTCACAGTTCTAGAAGGTAAGTGTTACTATTATTTCTACTTTATAGCTGGGAGACTGAGCTGCAGAGAGGTTAAGCATCTTCCCCAAGGCTGCACAGCATGTGAGGGAGAACTTGTGGTCTGACTGTAGCATCTGTGCTCATAATCCCACCGCACTCCACCCCTCTCTACAACACCACCATCCAGTGCAAGCCCAGTGAAGAGATTGGCCCTATCCCACTCTGTCTGCTTAGAGCAAACTTTCCTCTTCTTCACGGTCACAATGTCAATGAGAAACCAGTTTGTCTAAGTTGTACTGACCAGCAAATGAGCAGGAGCTTTGTGAGCCAAACTGCTATATAAGGATTCCATTTGTGTAACATTGTGTGTGTGTGTGTGTGCGCGCGCCCATAAGCAGATGCACTAAACAATAGTGATCAAAATATAAATGTTCATTATCTCAAAGATGTCAAATGAATTTCACCTTTTCCCTTACATTATCTTGTGTTTGAATGCTTAAAGTGATAGACAATTTATAAAATCACAAAAACCCTAAATTATTTTTGTTGTGAAATATGAAGAGTAAGGGTTCTGGTCTCTGCTTGTACTTGAGCAAGCTTCTTCCCTACCTCAGGCTTAATTATGAACAGAAGGACCCAGTGGAGGCATCGAGAGGGCTGAGATCACAAGCAGCGTACTGCGGATACTCTGCTTGGAGTATGACCCTTCACCCTCACCAGCCCTAGGGTAGAATGGCAGAGACAGCGACACCTGCTCCCTGGAGCCCACGCAGTTGACGTCTGGAGAAACAAGTGAGCTATGCACACCTAAGACCTGCCATTGGCTCTCATCTCCACAAAGCAAGACCAAGCCACCTTGTGGCCACAATTCAAGCACTTAGATGTGTTCCAATTCCATTTGGATTGTCAACCCCCTTTCTCTGTTTTACATCAGTGCTCCAAACAGCCCCAGGCAGTAGCATTCCAAATGACTCTGTCGCTGGCATTGCTTGTATGAGAATCAGCCTGTGAACAGTATTCCAGAACGTGTAGTCCATTCATCTCTTTTTATCTGGCTAAAGAGGAGGCATTTTACTTAAGACCCGTCCAGTAGTTCTTTTTCTTTAATGCTTTCACTCTACACGTTTGCTCTGTGAAAAGAGCAGTGACTGGTTGTGAACCCTCTGCTGGAAGGAGCAGAGGATGGAGAAACCTAGGCAGGCAGGTGGCGCTGCTGTGTGTGGGGCTGCTGTGTGTGTGGCGCTGCTGTGTGTGAGGACCCCCCGGACAAGGTGGAGCAGCTGAGTGGAAAAACAAGGCAGGAGCCAAGGGTGTGAGCAAGAACCCCACTTCGTCATCTCCCCCGACTACAGAAGCACATGTGATATTTGGAGGGATACTCAGACTTCCATGGCCAAATCCAGTAAGAACCTGCACCCCCAAATTTCCCAGTCAGGATAGGGCAAGGGGTGGGGCTCCTCTCACCAGGCTCACCCAGGTGAGGCTTCTACATGAGAGGCAGTCCCCTGGGTGTCTGGTCTACTGGCGAGGGTGGCACTGAGGGGGCCTGGCTTCCAGAGGAGCCAGGCCTTTGCAATGTCAAGTTCTCAGTGGGGCAGAAGCCCCAGGGTCTGGCAGAGCAGCCACGGCAATTTCCTCCTCGGACCTCGGTTTTGTGCTGGGCTCCAGGAAGCGTGACCTTAAATCCCCCAGTATCTTTCTTACTAAATTCATTTTCTGCTTAGCCAGCAACAAGTGTCTTTATATATAACCAAGAGCCTTAGAAGATACCAACACTGAAGAGTAGAGAATTGTTCTCGGTGCTGTCAGGCGCCTGAGGCACTGTCAGGCAAAGCTGCTGCTAACCCGACACAAACTTTGAGCTCAGCACAAGCTCCTCGCTCCCCAGCTACCACAGCTGGGACAACAGTCATCTGAGGGGATCATCTACCATGTCACATGCTCAGGGGTTCCAAAGTCCTCCTTGTTCTTCACATACACATTTCCCACAACCCCACCCCCCCCCCCCATAGAACTTGTAGTTGTTGAACAAGTGGTTCTCAAACTTTGATACACATTTCAATGTGGACAAATTTTTTTTTAAAGATTTGTTTATTAAGCATACAAGAACTGGGGTCAGGCCAGAGTCCAGGTAGGTGAGAGAATTCACCAGAGACAGAGTGGGGAGCAGAACAGGCAGATCGACTGAAACACACTGCTGAAGGGAGCAATGGGCGAGGCAGGAGAGGTCTGCTGCGCCATGTGGGTCCCCTCCCTGGCCGGCGGCAGGGATCAAACTCGTGCTGCAGTGGCTGCGGTTTGCTTCATAGTGAGTTGCTTAACTCACTGCGCCACCAGGGAGGCCCTCAATGTAGACAAATTTAAAATCACTAACACCCTAGTGGAAGTCCATATACACTAAGCCAGAGTCACCGGGGTGTGGGACCTAAGCACCGTCCATCTGTAGGTAGCCGAGAATCAGAGGTCTAACCGATGGGAACAGACTGGGAATTTGTTAGAAGGGCAGCTCCGTGGGCCCCACCCCAGACCTACTAAATCAAACTCCAGGGAGTGTTCGCCATCTCCCAAGTGGCAATTTGTGTCTTTTTTTTTTTTTAAAGATTTATTTATTTATGCATACAAGCACTGGGGTACAGGTCAGATGTGTGAGGGGGGGGTG
>JAGFMF010012279.1:475432-544899 GCA_019455555.1 Galemys pyrenaicus
AGACGGGGAAGATGCCAGAGGGTGCACAAGGGACTGAGGTGATGGTGCACGGGTGAAATGGTGGTGGGTACTCCCTGGGGACTACAAATGATGTCAAATGTAACTAATAAAAAAAAAAAAGAACTGGGGTACAGACCAGAGGTGCAGGGGTGAGAGGATTCACCAGAGACAGAGTGGGGAACAGAACAGGCAGATTGAATGAAATACACTGCTGAGAGGAGCAGCAGGTAAGGCAGGAGAGGTCTGCTGCACCATGTGGGTCCCCTCCCTGGTCAGGGGCAGGGATTGAACTCGTGCTGCAGTGGCTGTGGATGCTTCATAGTGCTGTGCTTAACCCCTTGTGCCACCAGGTAAACCCAGAGTTGGTTTCTACTCCATTCCAGGTGACAAGTCCCTGATTTTGCCTGTAGAGGCTGCGGCAATGCCAAAAAGCAACAAAGTTCTTAAACCCTCACTCCTAATTACAACTAGATGGGATTATGACTAAAAGCAGATCTGGAGGAAGGTTATATGGAGCAGTGATTTACAGGGGTACCTCGTGGAAAATAAGAGACGTCTGGATAAATGGGTGTGTGGGCTTGAATTTCCTCACAATTTTCCTTGCGTGGAAAAAACAATATGGACTGTCATTGTCATTTGTTCCTTCAAATCAACTTAAAATCTAATTCTGATTCAATTTCCCAGAATCTTGGATCAACTAATTTAGATGATAAAGCTCATTTCAACTGGCTCATACTGAAGAAAAGAAAACAACTGGTATTGCTAAATGAATCACGCTTGAATGCCCACTGAGTGGGGACGTCCAGGGAAGGGAGCAGAGTAGCACAGACCTAGAAGCAGCGAGATGCTCAGGAGACAGAGCAAGGAGAACGGCCCTGCTGGTAGGAAACTAAATTTCCCAAGAGGCTTTGACTCTCCCGGTGAAGTCTGATCTGAGGCCTGTCAGCTGCAGAAAGCAGGTGCGGCCCTGACGGTCTCCTGTCTGGCAGCTGGCAGTGGAGAAGTTGTCAGAGCCTTCCTTCTGCCCTGTTCTGTGGCAACCCCCATTTCAGAGAAACTCCATAACAAGGGCCCTCAGAGGCCTTCCAACCCCACCCCCCTAGAAGGACTTTCTTTTTTTAAAGATTTGTTTAGGCATCTAAGAGCTGGGGTGCAGGCTGGAGAGAGGGGGCTGAGAGATTCACCAGAGACAGAGTGGGGAGCAGAACAGTTTTGAAGGGTGCAGTGGATGAGGCAGGAGAGGTCTGCTGCACTATGTAGGCCACCTCCCTGGCTGGGGATGGAGCTCATGCTGCCGACAGCTTCATTC
Source organism: Galemys pyrenaicus (assembly GCA_019455555.1). NCBI lineage: Eukaryota > Metazoa > Chordata > Mammalia > Eulipotyphla > Talpidae > Galemys > Galemys pyrenaicus. Next base: position 476,742 of record JAGFMF010012279.1, read on the forward strand.
ACACTGCTGCGACTTAACTCCTTATGCCATTAGGGAGGCCCATGGAAGGACTTTCTAACAAAGATGGCCTCCAAGGGAAAGGACACGCAACCCTTCACTATGAGGTGCTGGGTGTTGAGGGGACGCCAGGGACTCTCTCTCCCTGTGTCCCTCACCCTCCCTCACGAGAGCCTGTCCTGGCCACATGCCCTCTGCAGCATATTGCTGGGAAGGTGGAAAGGTTTCACAGTGGAAAAAGGACTGGCCATTATTCCCAGTGCCACACTAGACGGTCACAGAGCAAGAGTACTGAGAGACTGGAAGAAAATGACTACTACTAGGTGCCACCACTACACCACCTGAGGTCAACTGCAGTGTGAAAATATTACATAAAATAAGAAGATATTCAGAGAAAAAAGCACACACGCAATTAACTTTTATTTTTTCAATTAACTTTTTATTTTCATACTAACAAAAGTTTATGTAACTTCTGTTAGAATAGTTCTATTTTATTAGTAGTAGTAGTTAATGTTACTGTGCCTATATTAAAAATTAAGCTTTATCATAGGTATGTACTTATAGGGGAGTTCTAGCTTTGGTTTCCGGCATCCACTGTGAGGTTTGGAACATATCCCCCATGGGTTAGATGGGACCACTATGTATTTTGTATCTGTGTGTGTTTAGGAATATAAATATAAACATGTTTAAAATAACACCGTTTATAGTTCTTCATTTTTAAGAAACTAAACTGAGAATCTCAGTAGTGAAATTTGTCTCACCTTCTTTCTCCTTTGAAGATACTTTGCTTACTTCTCACCCATCTACCCCCAAGAACTTGTTCCTTCATTTCCTTAAAAAATGAGAAAGAAAAAAGAAAAAGAAGTTGTGATCTTTCCAGCAGGGGGCAGCAAGAGACAAAGAATCTCGCTCCATTTAGCTTTCCCAGCCCCCAACTTTACCAGAAATCCTGGATTAGAAGGATTTAAATTGGGAAGAGGGAGGCGGAGAGCAGAAGTGGAATCCAAACCGCAGAACCCAAATTCATCAAGTTAAGTGGATGCAGAACTTTTTAGAAGAAGAATCACCAAGGACAATAGCCAGGCGGCCATTTTGGGGAGCTTTATGGAAGACAGCGTCCCTGTGGAATTTTTTGAAAGAATCTGGCTCTCTGTGATGACATCCAAAGCTTGGTACTATGGATGTTATCTAGGAAATATTCCATAGGAACAACATGAGAAGTCTCCCTTTAAATAAAAATCCCACAATCTGTGTTCACACCACTTGGAATTGGAGACATTTCTCACTGGCTGGGGTTGGGATGGGAGGCAGAAACCTGGTACTGGGACAGGCGGGCCCCAGCACCGAGCATCCTAGGTAGTACCCCTTGTCCTATGAGAAGAAATGTGGGATGCTGGGCAGAGGGTGGACACATGTAGTTATCGTGGTCCAGGACCAGCTCTCTCAGCGACCCGCATATACTTGAGATGTGTAAAAATGTGACCCCAATACCAAGCACCCTGGTCCTATAGGATGAGTATACAGAAGGGCAAGGAAAGAAATTATGGTGGGAGCATCTGCTTGGGAAATGTTTATTTGGGTCTCTGCAATCCTGTGGCTCCTTGGTTTATAGTTGTGGTGCTCTGATCTCTGCCTCCATCTTAACACGACTTTCTCGTGTGTGTGTTGGTGTGGGGGGCAGCCACTGGGGTGGGGGTCTTAATTCCCGTCTTCCTAGCTTCCAAAGACAGCAGTCACTGGATTTAAAGCCCACCGTGATCCAGTGGGACCTTATCTTATGTAACCGATTATATCTACAAAGACCCTATTTCCAAATAGAATCACATTCTGAGATTCCAGGTGGATGAATTTGGGGGGTAGGGGAGAGGATCCTATTCAACCAAATAGTCATGCTGTAGCAATGAACCAGATGCTGCTGCTCTCAATTGCTGCCTCGTCTTACCCTGTCTCTTGGCTCCCGAGGTCTTGGCTTTGTCATCTGTGAAAGGGTAACAGGAGTCTCGCAGGGGCTGTGAATCGAGCTTGTGCAGGATATAGCTGGTGCACATTGGGGTACAGCCTGCTGGCTGGCAGAGCCACAGTGAAGGTTCCTCTCCCCAACCCTCAGGCAGCCCAAGGGACTTAGCCAGGCCTCCCGGTGCGTTCAGGCATCTCCCCCACTGCTTTGCCCCAAATTTTACTGTCTTACCACCCTCGGCTTGGAATCCGGTATGTTGGCCTTTCTTTGAGAGTTGGGCGCGCCTCCTCCTAGGTGGGACACATTTCAAGGGAATATCTTGGATACTACCTCAAGTTCATTGAAAGAGGGCAGGAGTTTGAGTGCGCTGCAGACCAGCTTGGGAAAGGAGGGTCGGGGTGCCTCTGAGCTGCCCTCTGGGGCCACCAACTGACACCATCATGGGGACCGTTCTGGCTGCAGCAAAGCTTCATTTGGGAATCTGGAATAAAAAACAGTCATAAACCCTGGGCGAAGACAGCGGGGCCACCCTGAGGATGGTCCTGCAAGCTTTTTATGAGGCTGTCTCTCGTCTCACTGGCCGCCTTCGAGGCTGCGCAGACACGGCCCAACTGCATGGTCTCTGCCCCCGGCTCCCCCAGACTCAGTCAGACAAAAACCTGCGGAGGTTATTTGATGCTTGTTGTGGGTCTTCTTTCCTTTATTGGTCTGAAGTCTTTCTTGTGTCTCTTACACAGATTTATTGATTCTGAGAGGAGACTTTTTCTTGGGCTGATAACAATCTTTTTTAGGGTTGTTTCATCAAGGAACATTTTAAGCCTGAATCTTCTTACGTAAGTCCATGGCCTCTCGCTGGCAATGCTTACCAGCCACAGATTGACAGAAACAATCAAACACAAATAAACATTGGAAGGAAGTGCCCTCTCCATGCCCCACTGACTCAACAAGCACCAAGAATATTTAACCCTCTAAGAGTCAGAACCTTTCAAGTGTGGGCTCTGACCTAGAAGTGCTCAGCCAGATGGAGTGATTTTGTCAAGAGAGCTTGTTCTTCAGGCTCGTAAGACATCAGGCTACATAACCGCATGTATCCAGTTAGTCTTTCATTCCACAAACACCCAGGTACCTTGTGGTGGACGCTTCTAAAATGTCTCCCCACCACGTGTATCTCTTATACCCCCAGGTAAGTGCAGGCAGACAGAACATTGCAAACGGGATGAAACATTACAAGATGGGGTTACGAAGGACTGTGGCTTCTGCCTTGCTCTCATTCTCTGTTTCTCTTGGTCTCTCCTTCTCTGTCTGGAATTCTCTCTCTCTGTCCCTCTGTCTCTGTATCTGTCTCTTTTTCTGTGTCTCTGTGTCCCTCTTGCTGGCCACTTCTTGTGTGCTTGCCCTGAAGAAGTCAGTGGCCATGTTGTGAGCTGCTTTGTGGAGATGCTCAGAGCTGAGGAATGGAGTCCTGTAAATGATGTGCATGAACTTGGACGCACAACCTGCCCCAGTCTAGCCCTGAGTCAGTGTGGACATCTTCATCCCAGGTTGTGAGGGACCTTGATGACGAGAACCCAACTCGGCCAGACCCAGGTTTCTACCTCACAGAAACCGAGACAAGGAGTGTCGTTGATTCAACCGCCAAGTTTGAGCATGGTTTGTATAACTAATTCCAGAAATTAGTTTGATATCAAAATTAGTTTGCTATCCAAAACTAATCTAAGTTAGTTTTGATATCCAAAAACAGGTGGTTAAATATAAGAGTTGTGAGCCCCAGGGATGGGTCCAAACTAGCTGAGGTTTTCAAGAGCGTGGTAGAGATAGAGAAGAAAAGAGTTCCAAGGACTGGTAAGGTCCAGTGTTAGGGGCTGGAAGAAAAGGAGAAGTCCACAAAGAAAATTGAGAAGGTCCAGCCCAGCACAGTTCAGAGCATCATTTACTGGACAGGGGTGGAAGGGGGGCGAGGGAGAGAAAGTTCATGTGGACCCTGAAGATGGCTCCTGGTTCCTCTGTCTTTTCTCTCGGACTAAATTGCTTCCGGACCGTCCTCAGGGGCTAGCTGCGTAGGGCCTGCTCCCTCGTCCTGGAGTTCAGTGAGGTCTGCTGGCCACTCCCATGATGAGGGCTGCCTCCAGGCCCCCTCCTGGGGGTTGCTGGATTCTGCCACCAGAGGGCAACTTCCAGGTTCTGACCACAACACATAGCTCCTATATCTTTGCTGTGCTCCTTCTTCCTTCTTAATGACCCAAGGTTTATCTCCTTATGTTTTTCTTTCTCTTTAGAGAACTACTTTAGTTAGTCATTGTTTTAGGTCAGATATGCTAGTGAGATATTCCTTTAGTCCCTTCATCTGAAAATGTTTTAATTTCTTCTTCATTCCTAAAGGATATCTTTACTGTTTGACAGTTCTTTTTTTTTTTTTTAGATTTATTTATTTATGCACAGAAGAACTGGGGCATAGGCTAGAGGTGCAGAGGTTAAGAGGAGTCACCAGAGACAAAGCGGGGAGCAGAACAGGCAGATCTACTGAAACACACTGCTGAGGGGAACAGCGGGTGAGGCAGGTCTGCTGCACCATGTGGGTCCCCTCCCTGGCTGGGGGTCGAACTCATACTGCAGTGTCTGAGGATGCTTCGTAGTGTTTAGACTTAACCCCTTGTGTCATGAGGGAGGCCTCCTGATTGATAATTCTTTTCTTTGGACAAGTGAAACATATGTCACTGACCTCCGTGACTCCAAATGAAAAACTCATTGTGATTCAATTTTCTTTCCCCCTTATATAAGAGTTTATTTACCTCCTCAAACTTTTCAGCTATTTTTCTTTGTCTTTATTTTTCAGAAGTTTGGCTATGATGTATGTGGTGATGTTGGTGTTATGATGATGTTGGTGTTAATTCCTTTATGTTAACCCCGTTTGGGGTTTACTCAGTGTAGGGTCAATGAAAAGTGATCATCAGGCTTTTCCGCCCTCCTGCCATGGGTGTCGATGATGGACACCTGCAGCCCTGCACGCATGCCTGATGGCGGGCACCCAAGTAGGGTGTGGGCATGCACAAGTTGGCGCACCTGGGCTGAGACACAGGGCCTATAAGGACAGCATCACGAGGACGCCAGCAGTAAAAGAGAGAAGAGAAGAGAGCAGGAAGAGAGAGCATAAGCAGCTGCAGCCCAGAGAGTGAAGATGCGCCGGGGGCTAGGAGGCCTGCCAGCCACCTGGCCCCCCAGCACCCCTGCCTGCAGTGTACCTGGTCGCCTCTGAGGTAAAGAGTAATAAAAGCCTGAAAAAGCCTCCAGGGGCTCCAGGACTCCTCCTTGACCCATCTGCTTGGACCCTAAAGAAGCTGCTCCATCCTTGCTGGCACCACACTCAGCTTCTTGCATCTGTGGACTCATACCTTTGCCACATTTGGGCCAGCCACTACTACCACAAGTACCCTCTTTTTCCCCCTCTTCTGGGGACTCTTAACATGGATGTTATAGTGGCCAGGAAGGGGCACAGGGCAGGTTCGGGATGGTTCTCAGAAGATGGGGTAAAGGAAGGGAGAGTCTTGGAGCCCTCAGTGGCTTTTATGCTTTTTATTCACAGAGGTGGCCAGGTACATGGCAGGCAGGGGTGCCGGGGGGCCAGGAGGCAGGCAGGCCTCCCTGCCCCCCACGCATCTCACCCTCTCGGCTGCTTTGCTGCTCTTCTATTCTCCCGCTGTTCTCACTGCTGCTCGTTGGTGCTCTTGGTCCTGTTGGTCCTGGCATCCTCATGACACCGCCCATTTAAGCCCATGTCCAACTCAGGTGCACCCACTTGCGCATGCCCACCCTGGAATGCTCACAGCACCGCAGGTGTCCATCATCACAGTGGTGGGAGGGTGGAAAGACCTGATTGCTCTAACCCTACAGATGTAATCTTTTGTTATAGTCTGACTATTGTTAGTGTAAGAAATGTCATTTTGAGAACGTGCAGTGATGGAGCTGATGATTTTCTCCCAACTGCCGCAAGGCCTGCTCCAACCTGACACAGAGGAAAGCCACGCGTGGGTCCGTGTCTCTCACAGCGGTGACCTTCTGTTCGGGTTCCCATGTTTCTTTTCTGCTTTTCCTTAAAGGCAGCATGGAACTTCACAGAATTTAATGGGCTCTTTATCACTTAAAGAACGTTTTATAAAGGAGATCTAGAAAAGGCAAAATGAAACTTGGAATAATGGAAATAATTTTTAAAGAAAAAGATGAAAGTGGTAAAGAGATTAAATATAGGGCTTTGTTGAAAGGCTGGTTCTGAGCATAATACTCCCTCGAAGAGGCTTGAAGAGAAATAAAATGATACTCAAAATTCCTAATGCACACAGAGTCTTCACAACAGAGTAATTTCCACTTGATTAGCAGTTGGAAAGTCTAGTAATGGAAGTAGCTTGAGTCTCCTTTATTGAAGACAGGTTCCTGCAGCTGGACAGTTTATTAGTGTTTATGAAGACAGCCGCGTCCATCACCCATGTGCACTCTGCTCTCATTTGTGAGGCTTGGGCTGAGATGCCCAGCCAACCTCAGTGCTGCTTGGTGGACTGTAGCAATTATCGGGCACCCCTGGAACAAAACTGAGAGTGCTCCCAACACTCCAAATTCCTCCGGAACCCCCTGAGCTTCCCCTCTTAATATCTTTCACAGTCTGCAACACTTCTTGAATATGTCTTCCCAGATAGAGGGTCTGTGAGGTCTGATAAAATCCAGTCTTTTTTACTTAGCACAGGGAGCACTGGATAAATGTCTTTCTATTAAATGCCTCCCCTTGAACAAGATCCCTCTGTGGCTACAGAAAAAGATCTACCCACTTCAAGCTCTTTTTTTATTTTTATTTTTATTTATTTTCTTACGTCCTTGTTTGTTTTTGTACAATATTTGATTTCTCCCCTTGGAGGTAGGCCCTGTGGTTCTCCCACCACCGTAGCACCCACGACCCATCACCACAGTCCCTTGTTTTGATCCCTCTTCTTCCCATTCCCCTGCTGTTTGCCTCAGATCTATGTCAGCTTGCAAGTTTTGTCTTTTTCCCGAACCTTTGCTCGGTTTTCCAGTGTTCCACCTATAAGTGAAACTACTGATATTTTTCTTTTTCCTTCTGACTTATTTTGCTTAGCATAATCCCTTCCAGCTCCATCCATGTTGCTGCAAGTGGCATGAGTTGATCTCTTTTGATCACTGAGTAGTATTCCACTGACCCAACGTCAAACTTTATACTCCATTCATTTGTCAATTATTCCAAAGTGATTTTACAGAATGTCTATTTATGTGGCAAGTGAAGTACTAGACATTGAAAGTACAAGAGAAAAATACAATATTACTTATATTCAGACCAGGAGGTCCCAAGGGAATTCTCTGTTTTATCTGTGCCCCTACATGTTAGCTTGGGTTCCAACATGTGTTCCTAGGTTGGGAGTTGGCAAATCACAGCCATTGCCCAAATCTGACCAAAACTTTTTTGGTAAGTAAATGTTGAGGCTTAACCACATTCATTTGTTTAGATGTTGTCTGTAACTGTTTTCACACTATAATAAATAGCCTGCAAAAAAAATAGAATATTTGCAAGTACTATTGTAAAACTGACCCCTAAGTCATGAATTGAAGGTCTGGTAATCCTCTCCCCTTCATCTGGAAATCCCTGTGGTGTCAAATAGGAACGATCTTGGTTCCATTCTTTACCAGCACTTGCTGTCAAGACTACTGGGGAAAACTATTTAATTATAAACAAATTACCCAGCCCCCCCCCCCCAATCTCCAGATCACATATCAGTGTTATCCAGAGTCCCAGATTTCTGCACAGGGCCATTAACAAGCATCCTTCTCAACTACAATCTGCTTCTCTCAAATTAGTAAAAGTGTTTCTGCAGAGCAACCTTGTAGTATGTAACAGAAAACACCAAGATGTCAGGAATTCTATCCTTAAGAACTTATAGTAAGGAAATGTTAATCAGAGGGCAAAGACTCTGTGCATGAAGATGCTTCTTTAGGTAATGAAACATTTATCTAAGAGATAGTGAAAGTAGACACCAACTAACTGTACAACAATGTGAGACTACTTTAGTAAGGTATGGATAATATGTAGATATTGAAATTGTCAAATCTGGAGGCTTTGGAAACATTGACAATGTTTTTGCTGTCATGTTAAGTGAAATGGCAGAATAGAAAATAGATGTTGCTTTGTAGTTGTAAGTATGTGAAATGCTTATGTGTGGATACGCCTGGCTAGATAATGGGCAAAAATGAAACATCACTTGAAGTTGCTGGAAAAAGAATTTGTCCCTTCAAAACCTTGGTTGATGCTGTTGCTATGACAACCTTTCAACAAAAGTGTTTAAAATAACTAAGTAAACCAAAGACACCAACGATGTGGATTCCCTGAAGCTGGATGAAATGATACACTCTCATGTACATTGCAAACAGGAGAAAATTCCTCTTCTGTTGCTTAGGCACGGGTTATAGATCAGCTGCTGACATTTGTCTTCTCACTTAAGGCAGGAAACTACTGCTGTCAGATAAATCTTCAATATGTGACTCACAGACATCAAAGCTCCCAAACCTACTTAATCAGAGCTAGAACACTTGAAACTCCACCCACAATTTTACAATGATTGATTTCCTGTCCAGAGAATTTGGGTCTGCACAAAAGAAAAACTTCAATTTATATCCCTTCGTCTATAGGAACCATATGGTTCACACTTCTGAATAGCTAGTCCATTAAGACAGGTCAGGCTTGTAGACAAATTCATTTTCCCTGCCTTGCGTTTACTCATTCACTCACCAAGCCTTTAAGAAACATCTCAGCATGAAGAATTAAAGTACATACAAAATAATATTATTAAGGAGTCCTAAATCTAACTGGGAAATACAGACACATCTCAAATTTGTATGGTGAACTCAAGTCTTGCTTTCATCATTGTGAAGGAGAGGGAAGGATGCGACACCACCCAGTTAGGAGAGCATTCACTGGGATGACACCTGTAAGAAGCACCCAGAAATAGACCATACTCAGGTAATGCTCATTTCTATTGACACTGAGCATTGGAATGATGTGTCATTCTAACATGGAGGAAGAACAGTATTCCTGGTTCACTCTAATGATTGACAGTGAAGCTTCCTCAGAAGCAGAGACCCTCATCATGGGCTAAGAGGAGGGTTGGGGGATCTCCAGGGGATGGGACCGTTCCAGACAGAGGGAACTATGTACCCAGGAACAGAGGGCTATGCTCCAGGCATGTCCAGCCACAAGTATTGCTCTATCACACTATCGCTCTATCACTAGCTTGCATTCAAAATTAGGTGGCATTACTTTCAACATTCTGTGGAAATAAAGACCAACCAAGTGAGAGAAAGCAAAGGCTGTTTACTCAGAGCTTCCTGTTGCAATAGTCAACCACCATCACTTATGATCTGGCAGACAGCCAGAGGCAAGCAGAGGAGGGAGAAGCTTTACAGCGAGAAAATAGGAAGGTTTCAGATAAGCCCTGATGGGAGGCTGTTGGCACGGGAAGGCTTAATTAACCAGAAGCAAGTCATTCTCTGTCATTGGTTAGGGTTGATATTTGGCTTTCTCTCGTTGGTTGTAAATTGGAAGCAAGGACCAAAATTGGGAAGGCTGTGAATTACTCAAGCCCCGGCCATGGGAGGCTGATTCTGTTGGAGTCACCGTCTGGCTTCCCGGACTATCACGAGAGCTAGCTCTGACCTACGCACGCTGGCTACTCCAAGAATAGGTCGGTTTCCTGGGCAGCTTGACCCAAGGAATCTTGTGGGCAGGGTTCTCTTTTTACATAGAGTTGGACAGTGTTCATTTTTTTAAAAATATTTATTTATTTATGCATACAAGAACTGGGGTACAGACCAGAGGCGCAGGGGTGAGAGGATTCACCAGACACAGTGGGGAGCAGAACAAGCAGACTGACTGAAACAGACCGCTGAGGGCAGCAGCAGGTAAGGCAGGAGAGGTCTGCTGCACCCTGTGGGTCCCCTCCCTGGCCAGGGGCAGGGATCGAACTTGTGCTTCAGTAGCTGTGGATGCTTCATAGTGCAGTGCTTAGCCCCTTGTGCCACCAGAGAGCCCCGACAGGGCTCATTTTTATATTCGGTCTCTCAATTGAAATTAAATCTCTCAGGTGTCCCATCTTACTTAGAGTGGAAATGTCTGTCTTTCCTCTTAGCTCTCACCCACGGGATCTCTTGTATCCAGGAGACTAATTATGAAGGCATGGACATCACCCTCACCCTTACCCCATGTTCCAAGCCTGCTCTGTTACCCCAGAACTGCTTCATTCCTTCCCACACAATGTCACTGGCACCCCTGCAGCCTGGGGAGATGTAGATCTTTCTTCTGGCCATTCCTGGGCCTGGGCTTAGAACATGCCAGGTTCTGTCCAAAACCACATTCTGACTTTTCGTGCTTAAGAGCTCACTCTCAAGAAGCAGACACTGGGCTATAATTGGCAGGAGCTTTGACTATGAATTTACAAGACAGATTTTCCCCACAGATGGGTATTTCTTTATTTCCTTCTACCGAGATTAAAAAAAAAGCAAAATCACAACTTTTTCCCACCAAAAGCACGTCTGTGAAAAACTTCAATATGAGAGCCAAGACCTGTTGTTTTTCTAATGAGCTGTCTTTGTTGGAGGAGAGAACTGACGGGAATGGGGAGTTAATATACCTTTTAGACTGTCCTGAAAATCACCCATCTTGATCTTGCTCTTGGCAAAGAGCAGAACCACAATCAATTCTTGGATGAAATCTCTGACAGGTGCTCAAAGTGATGCTATCCTGGGCTATTGATTAAAGGGTGATCCACATGTTTTAGATGTGAAGGCAGCAATATCAACAGTTAGCTGAGAAGTGTGGGCACCTGACTGATGTCTCCCCCAGACGGACACCAGGGACATCTGCAAGTGAATGAAGTATTATAGTTTAGGGGTTATATCTCAGAGCATGGAAGAGGTTATTTTGGCCTGAAAAGATAGAAAGGGCACTCAAAAGTCATATTCATCTACTGCTGTATCCATTGGTTTATTTTTAAAAGGTGACCTACCCTCCATTTAAGAAAATAAATATGGGGCCTCCCTGGTGGCACAAGGGGTTAAGCAGCGCAGTATGAAGCATCCGCAGCTACTGCAGCACGAGTTCAATCCCTGCCCCTGACCAGGGAGGGGACCCACATGGCACAGCAGACCTCTCCTGCCTCGTCCACTGCTCCCCTTAGTAGTGGATTTCAGTCAGTCTGCCTGTTCTGCTCCCCACTCTGTCTCTGGTAAATCCTCTCACCTCCCCCAACACCTTTGGCCTGTAGCCCAGCTCTTGTATGCATAATAAATCTTTAAGAAAAAAAAAGAAATATGTACTGAATGCCTGTGAGGCTCTCTTTCTACCGCAGGAGATAGATAATTTAAAGATAACCACAGTATAAAATAGAAGGTAACTACAGTCTTCCCCAACTTACAAAGGTTTGACTTTGATCTTTTAATTTATGATGGATTTATTGGAACCTCATTCCAGTGTCAGTCTAGGAAAATCTGTATTATGTATATATTGGCTGCTTCTTCTGGCACTGCTCTGAGCCAGAGCAGGACGGTCAGCTAATGGAATATGGCTCTTTGACCCACAAAAATATCTGTCCTCAGATGACACTTGGACCTGCTCTGTGCTAGTTCTTGGTGGATGATAAAGAGAGGCGACATCTGTCCACAGCGGTGAAGCTCAGTGGGGCCGTTCTACCTCCTGGGAGACATGTGGTGAAGTGTGGGGAGATATTTTCAGGTGTTACAACGTAGGAGGTGTTACTGGCATCACCTGGGTAGAGGCCAGGAGTGCTACTAAATGTCCTACAATGCACAAGACACACCCCAGCAAGGAATAGATGATCTGGTCCAAAATGTCTATAGAGCTGAGATAGAGAGGCCATGGCCTCAAGGAAGATGTCTGCTCCATTCTCCAAGGAAACTAAAGTTGCTGGGGAGGGAGGTGGTTCTGGATCCTGTTGGCTGGAAGGGGAAGACAACCTGAGACAGCATGCTGTAGCCGAAGTGGACTCTGGGATAACGATGGACCCCACCCTCCTCCCAGCCTCACCTCCAGGCTCACTGTCCTATCAGCCCAACACTCTGTGGAGGACCCTATACTCTTGTTTTCTTTTTTTAAGATTTATTTGTTTATGCACACAAGAGCTGGGGTACAGGCCAGAGTAGCAGGAGGTGAGAGGATTCACCAGAGACAGAGTGGGGAGCAGAACAGGCAGAGGGACTGAAATACTCTGCTGAGGGGAGCAGCCAGCATGGCAGGAGAGGTCTGCTGCGCCATGTGGGTCCCCTCCCTGGCTGGGGATTGAACTTGAGCCACTGTGCTGCGAATGCTTCACAGTGCAGCTCTCAAACTGCTGCGCCACCAGGGAGTTCTCAACCCTATACTTTTGACCTCTGTATGTTTGTCTTTCTACACGGATGTTCCTCCTTTTCTTTCTCTCTGGCAATTTCTGAGCTATCCTTCGAGACCCTATTTAAGAACTAGACTTTTCCTTCATGACACCTTCTTGATCCCTTCCTCTCAGCCCCTGCTGCCCCTCCAAGCCGAGAAAGTTCTCTTCCTCCTCTGCCTTCCACTATGGCATGTGTCACATTGTATTGTGCTTATTTCTTAGCACTGAAGAAAAATCTGAGCTTGTGAAAATTAGATGTGGTGCCCTTTCCACCGCTGTGTGCATCCAGCTGGTGTCACATCTAGCACTTTGTAAACGAGCAACAATTTTATGCCAACCTACTCTTTTAGAAAGATGTCCACGTAGTATGTCCTTCCTATGGCAAAATCACATTTCACAGATAGGGAGAAACAGCTTTTGTTGTGATCCTCAGAGAATATGTGTGTCTGGGCTGTATGTAAATCACCGAGCGCAATCCTGACACATAGATTTTATTAAACAAGCATCGTTTCCCTTCGGTTTCTCTTCCAAACAGCCAGGGGAGCTCAGTGAGGTGCATGGGAGAATATTGGGGGAAATACTGGGCCACACTGCTGTTATAAAGAAGGAGGCTCATCACCAAACACACTGCAATTCTGCCCTGTTCTCTTCACAGTCTCCCATCTCCGTCCTGGGCCCCACACCTGTGTGCAAAGGATGTATACAGCCCGACCCCCTGCTCTCCACCTCCAGAGCGCAGCTGAAGAGGGGCTGTCGGGTTAGGGACAGTGCGTGCATCTGCATCCTCCTTAAATTGAGCTGTGGGCATCTGTGGGGCTGCTAGACTTAAGTGGCCTGTTTGGCCACGGTGACTGTTAACTGCAGCTCTGCATTCCCTCAAGGTCAGAACTGCCCTTCAGAAAACCAGTCTAGGAAGGAACCAAACCTTATCAACTCAAAATAGGGCAGGAAGCTCAATCACCCTGGAAGGGTGTGCACCAAGAGGATGACTGGGAATGCCCGGGGGGCTGAGGACTGGTGCATGACAAAGGACCCTGGAACCTGATCAATGGAATGCTTTATTGATAAGATTAGAATGGCCCAAGGTCCAAGGGTGTGGTTTCCAATACAGCTCTTGATCATCCAATAAATATTATCTGGTCAGCAGACTCACATCCCCCCAAACCCTAAATTTCACGCATTTTTTTCTCTTTCTCCTCCTACCCCACCTAACTGATGCTCTGTGATTATTCTATCCATACAAAGGCCAAGGCTTATTCAGCAGCATTCTGCATCCTGCATCTAGTAGCTGCTCCAAGACTCCCATCTGTCTCTTTATCAGTGCGGTGTTGCCCGACGCAACAGGCGTAGAATGACAGCAGACGTGAGCCCTGCCGGCCCAGAGCTCTTAGCAAGCTCACCCCCCACCCCAGTCTCTGTCCAGAGGCCAGAGCCATCAAGACGGGGGCGATGACTGCACACCCAGGTAAACCCACATCCGCGAATTAAGGACAGCGGCTGCCGGAAACCTTGGCTATTACACCAACGTGAAATAAATCTCTATTCTATTCTGTATGTTTTAGGGTCCCTTTTCCCAGCAGTTTAGCCTACCCTGATCAGCACACCACGTTTTGTAAGTGAAACAAATGGAGCTAGATTCAAGATGACAAACTGAACAGAACATTTATTTGCTCTCCTTCCTCTGATCTTATTAAAATACCACCCAGGACTAACTGCCAGGACAGGAGGGGCCCACGGAGCAGCGATGTCAGCTAGCTCCCTGGGGAAAGGAAGCAGATGAAGAGTACTGATGGATGAACCAGAGCGGACACCGCAGCCCAGGGCCCAGCTGGCCCCCGGGGAAGCTGGAGTGTTTCCAGGAGTCTGCCCTCCGCTGTGCAAGGACACACCAGACCTGTTTGTGGGGACTGCCTAGGGGAGCAGCGAGCCATGAGGTGGACAGTAGAGATATTATTTTATAGCAGCCTTGGAACAAAACACCCCTCAGGGTCCCTTAGCTCAGGGATCAGACCAACCAGCACCAGGCATTAGCTCCCCGACACCACAGATATAAAGGGGCTTTTCTTGAAAGAGAGCTCCTAAGCTGCTTAGGAATAACCGGGACAGCTGGGGTGTGGCTTGGGGTCTCAGATAAATCTCTGCATTTGACATTTGGAGGGGCACCCAGAGGGGGCACCACTGCCTCCTCACCAGCAAGCTCGATACCCATAAATAGCGCTCAAGATGTTAGGGGGAAGGGTAGTCCTGAATGGATTACACAGATGTGTAATGGTGTGTGGACTCCAACCCCCACTCTAGACCACCAATATTCCAGAACCACAAATCTGATAAGATGATTATCGAAGAGCGGATCACCGGGACCTGCGGGTGGAGTTAAGCAGCCAGACTGGGTATAAAACCAGAGGTGAGCCTTGGGCTCTCTCTTCCTTTGGAGCCATCTCACTTGCCTCAGAGCCAGCTCTCAACGCACCACTGCGTCCCAGCTCGGAAGATCTGGTAGGATATTTAAGGATTTGTATCCCTCTCTTCCCTTGGTGTTATTTCTACTTTATTCCCCTTCTTTTGTAAAATAAAACCCTTTAATAACTTGTTGTGTGTGCCTAAAGTTGAGGCTTATTATAAAAGTCTTCTAAGCACGTGGGTGAGAACCTAGTTAGGGAAACCCATTTTATATTAGGGTTGCCCTGTAACACAGACACACCTGGTTATTGATTTGTACCTGAATATGAAGCAGTTACCAAAATCTCCAGAAATCTGAAGACAAACTGGCCTGGCAGATTAAACTTCCAGGAGCCCACTCTCGAGCAAACAGCGGGCTAGCAGGCTGCGGCCAGGACGTGCATGCGCAGCTGCTGCTCTCCAGCCAGAGCCTTTCATTTTGCCCTGGCAAATGGGCAGCTCCATTTGCCAGCCCCTTCCTGAAACACCTACAGGCCGGCACAGCCTCCAAGCCATCGGCCTTGCAAGCCTGTGTGTGAGAGGAGAGGAGAGAGAGGCACTTACCACAAGCCTATGTGGTCTCGATAAGACATCTAGACAACCCCATGATGCAGAACCTGAACATCACTGTGAGCCTTTAACATTAAGGATAAACAGAAAGTTGCAATGCTTTCAGGAAGACAAAAGATGATTTATTTATTTTTAAGGATTTATTGATGCACACAAGAGCTGGAGTACAGGCCAGAGGTGCTGGAGGTGAGGGGATTCACCAGAGACAGAGTGGGGAACTGAACAGGCAGATCTACTGAAACACACTGCTGAGGGGAGCAGCGGGCGAGACAGGAGAGGTCTGCCATGTGAGTCACCTCCCTGGCCTGGAATCGAACTCGTGATGCCGTGGCTGCCGATAGCTTCATAGTACTGCAATTTACCCCTTGCGCCACCAGGGAAATCCCCAAAAGAGATCATTTATATAGAACTAAGAATTGTGCAAAAGACTTCTCATTGACAACAGGTGAATCTAGAAGTCAATGTTTGCAAAGAACTGAAAGAGAAGTATTTTCAGACTATTATTCTATATGTTATCAAAATATCAGTAAAACATGGATGCATAGCAAACTGATTATCAGGACTCAGGGATTGGAAAAGCTCTTCTCCCCAGAAGGGTGTGATCTGGCAAAATAAAAGCATAAAACAAAACCAGGAAGTCATGAATATAGGAAACTAGAAAATAAAAGACACAGAGATCTTTGCAGATGTATGATACTATGCATGAGATCATGTAAAAAAAAAGATTAAAAAGTACAATAAAGTAAATAAAAGTACAAAATGTAATCAGAGCAAACCACATGACCCGCAAGAACAGTCTCCATGGAGCCAAAGCAATGGAAGCATGTTTGTACAGTCAGAACTAACCTATACACAGACCAAGTTGCAGCAAATGCCAAAAGTTGGAAGTAGAATGAGAAATAGATGCTGGAATAGGGAAACTTATTTTCATCTTTTAAAGAGGGGAGTCAAGAGACTATCTTTGTATTCAATAAACTAGGCAATCGTGATGTAAATAGTTTTTGTTTAAATTTCCAGATAACCACCACCGGAACTAAAAAGAGTTTTGAAATATATTTAGGAATAAGTGGCAAAAGTGTGTTAAATGGGCCAATCCCTCATTTTTCAGAGCAATGTTAACAGATCATTTCATAAATTGGTAAGTAGCATTGTCTTATGCTTAGAGAAATGGACAAGTCAGAAGAATTAAGAGCACAACCCATTACCCAAATTATAAATAACCATGTCTAGAGAGCTGATTTTATCAAGATGTGGGCAGGGAACAGTTGTTTGTCCTTGTCTATCGTTTTTATAAAATTGCACACTCATGTGCTGTGATAGTTATCTGTATACTCCCCACGCTGGACTGGCACTGGGCATCTGGCTTGAGTCTTCCCTTTGCAACCAGCTGTAACACTGGAGCTGGGATACTGGACTCCTCCTCTCATAGTAAGCAAACCTTGGTTAACTTTAAAGGCACAACACAAAATAATTTTTCAGTCTACACTTACAAGTTCAGCCCCCACATCCTGGAAAACATTGGTTATGGCTAAGGGAAAATGTCCCCAAAAACGAAATAGGAAAATTTGGTCTTGCTCAATCTGTCCATCACACAGTGCCAGTTCTTTCTTCTAGATGTCCCCTTACATCTCCCTCCACCATCTCTACTATCAGACACACACACGCAAACACACAAACAACACAAACGCATGCAAGATACATTCACTCTCTTATACATTCACACAACCACACACACATTCTCACATATGCGCAGATACTCATCTACACAAATTCTTGCTCCATCTGTTGAACCTTTGAGACTTTCTCATAATCTCCCCTCTCCTGAGAGTCTTCTTATACTCATTTACATCCATGATACACACAGTCTCTCTCTCTTTCTCTCTCATACACACACACTTGCACACATATTTTACCCACCTGGCAACTTCTACTTGTCTTTCAGTCATTCTTATGGAACCTCATACAGTGTAGGGTCTCAGAGAAATATCTACTGAGTGAATGTTTTGGGACAAGCCCTGTCTGTGTGTGTCTGTGTCCCCAAGTTGAGTCATTGCCAAAGCAGGGATCTGCCTTTTCAGTCATGACTCCATAGCAGAATGGCTTAAGGTTTAACAGAGTGAAGAGAATCTTGGAAACACATTTATTAAATTAAAAGAGTGAATATTAAATACAATTACGTAAATCAAAGAGTTTTAATTCAATAGAAATTCCATTCTATGCTAATGTTTTATGCGCTATTAATTCATACATTCTGGCTAAGTCATTGTGTCTTAAGTCAAACTCAATACTTTTGAACTCAAAACAATTTTTTTCAAAATTACCTTCACCATTTTTACACTGCAGAAAAGTATATTTTCTCCATGATTTAAACTAGGTGTATTTGTTGGCTTGAAGGCCCAAGCAAATATATGGAGTCACTTAAAATTTGAGCTTAGAGTCAGTCAGGTTACCTGCATTCAAATCCTTATCTTCAGCACAAAATAACTGGGTATAATTGGGAGACAGATTAATTGACCTCTAAGAGTTTCCTCATCTTTTAAATGGGACTGACAGTAATAAGACCTAATATGACTATTTAGCAAATTAAACAAACTGCTAGGGTTGCCATACAAAATACCTTAGAATGAGCAACCTAAATAACAGAAATTTATTTTCCCCAAGTTTAGGAGACCAGAAGTCCATGACCAAGGTGCCGGCAGGGCTGGGGTCTGGTGAGAATTCTCCCTTGGTTTGTAAATGCTGCTTTCTTGCTTTGCATTCACTTTCTTGATGCACGTGCTCAGAGGGAGAAAGTTCTTATAAGAAGCATCTCTTCTTAAAAAAAAAAAAAAAAAGAAGCATCTCTTCTTATAAAGACACTAATCCTTATCCTTTGGAACCAGACCCCACCCTTTTGATCTCATTTAACCTTAATGGTTTCCTTAGAGGGTCAGCCTCGAGGCATGTCTGCACAGTGTGTCAGGGCATCAACGTACTAGTTCTGAGGAACACACATACTCAGTTCACAATAGAGCATGCTGGCCATTTAGAAGAATAACTGGAGATACCTGGGCAATTTTGTAACTGTCTGTAAGCCACTTTTTGTCTATGAGAAGAATCCTACTGGATCTCTTATCTACTTCTCTTTCTCTCTCTCTCTCTCTCTCTCTCTGTCTCTCTCTCTCTCTGTCTCTCTCTCTCTCTGTCTCTCTCTCTCTCTCTCTTACACACACACACACACACAAAGATTTATTTGTTTAAAAATTTTTTAAGATTTATTTATTTATGCATACAAGAGCTGAGATCCAGGCCAGAGGTATGAGGGGTGAGAGGATTCACCAGAGAGAGAGTGGGGAGCAGAACAGGCAGACTGACTAAAATACATTGCTGAGGGGAGCAGCGGGAGAGGCAGGAGAGGTCTGCTGCGCCATGTGGGTCCCCTCCCCGGCCAACTGCAGGGATCCAACTTGGGCCTCCCTGGTGGCGCAATGGGTTAAGCAACGCACTATGAAGCAGACCGCAGCCACTACAAAGGTTTATTTTATGCCTCATCCTTTTGCTGGACAGAAACATTAGACATTAAAGCAAGGAGTGTAAGCAGGTAAGTTGTTAATGGTAAGGGAAAACCAGGAGTTAGGAGGCATGACAAGGTAGCAGCTTAGAGAAAGCAGAGAATTCCAAAAGAGATGAGAGAGGGTGAAAACGAAAGAGAAGAGAGTAGGCAGTGAGAGAGACTGACAGACAGAGAGGACAGACTGCCTGTTGACTCAGCAGGACCTTCTGGGCACCTCTCCGAGTTCTTCCATTATTTCTGATCCTGGTGCAGCTTTATAGATTCAGAATCTTGATTTTGTCATCTCATAAAGACTGGGTTGCCTTTAGGGAATTAACTCCTAATAAGAGTCCATGGAAATTAAAAGAATTAATCATCAAATCAGTGTATTTATTTTTAATAATAGCTGTATCTCCCTACTGTCATGCATGCCAGGCACTCCTCCCAGGACACAGTGTTGATGTATTTGAGAAATATATCAATCAGAAGACTGTTCTTGGTAAGCAAAGCACCAGGTCAAAGAAGATTCTAGAAGCATATTTCACAAAGAAATGACCTTTTATAGGACAATCTGAACTTGCAAAAATATCTAAAATGTTCACACGGGATTTTTCTCTCACTTGCCCACTGTCTCTCAGACAAAAGAACTAAATCTCGTTTGAAAACGACTTACAGTCTCCTGGAGGTAGCATCCAAACAGACATTTAAAAAAGACATTTTTAAGGAAATTAAAGAAACCAGCAAATATCCGCACATACACTAAGCACTCTACTGGGTGCTTGAAATATTTTATATATATTTACTCCTCACAAAACCATTTCATTATTCTCTAACTTCCAGCTCAGGAACATCTAAGCAAGATCACACATGTCAGACTTAGAAAGCAGGTCAACTATAAAACATAATTATTGGATTCTCCTGAACAAGAACTGCCAGTGCAACAACTCAGTGACTGGCAAATTTGTAGATGGAATCAAATTATCCATATTCTAAGAAATTTTTAGTGTAATCTTGAAGTTCCTCATATTTGTACTCTGAGACGAGATGGAAACCTCAGTGATTTCCCATAAGACAAAGAGCAGTTATAACTTAGAGCTTATTAATAATGTAGGCTATACCCACGTGCTGAAGCAAAGAGAACCCCACCGAATCCAAATAGATGTCTCCTAACTAAAGGTTAAGGCAATTCTTTAACAAACATGATTTAAACAAGTGATGTATGTCAGGGCAGGAAGCGCACAAGGGATGGCGGTGATCGGTCACGGGTGCCATGGTGGTGGGAGAACTACAGGGACCACAACTGAGGGGAGACCCAAAAATTAACAAAGAGGTAAGAAAATGAATCAATTAGTTAACTAATTAAACAAGTGACTTTGATAGAAGGAAAGAGAATCTGAGGTAGTATGACGGCAAACATCTGGAGGGGGGAAGGGCTGACTGGTGGAATCGAATTGCACACGTTTGGACAGCTGGATTGTATCATATTTAGGGCAATGTCTTCTCATCCCCCAGGCCCAGGCTTCCCACCAAACAGAAACAAGTAATGTCTCCAAGTCCATTCCAGGTCACGCTTCCACCCCCCGCTGGTGTACAGCTAGCTGCGCTAGAGGCTATCACTTCATCTAGGGGCTGACTGCAGCCAGTGGCTAGGGGGGAAGCGGGAAGCAGAGAGCCTTCCAATCATAATCCTAGCATTTGCAAGACATGGGTAATACATCTCTCTTAATTTCTGAAAAGGCAAAATCGTGGCAATATCCTGCTGTTCTATCTCTCTTTGCTCTCTGCTACGAAAAGGAAACAAGGTCATCAAATACCAAAGCAGTTTTTTTTTTAATATCAACAATTCCAGGTTTTTGTTTAAAGTGACACTTTGGACCCTTCCAATTTTCCCTTAGGCTTCCTGCGAGCAGTGATTCTTGTTTGACCTTCTTCAAGTCAAGGAAATAAGAGCGATGAAGATACGAACCCTGCTCACAGACAAGAGTTTCCAGTGTTAGCTATAATAAAAAAATTAGAAATAGCAAAAATATCCAACAATAAGGGACTGATTAAATCGACCATGGAATACTCAATGCTACATAATTTAGACTTAGTGAGGCAGTTAGGTGGAAAGTACTGTCATTTCCACACTACAAAACTGATGCCGTGGAAGTGGGCTTTGTATGTATGTGCAGGGTCAAGTGGAAGTAAGAGAGACTGGAAGGCCGGACCCCAGGTAGGAGGTTGTCTCAGTAATAGAGACCTGTGGTGATGGAGTCCTGCGGTGCATGTGGGGGTGGGCGATGCTGACGCAGGCGGGAAGCAGTGGATGTGCATTAGTGATGGTCAAGCCGACCTCAGCTGCTGACATGTACTAGTGGAGGTGATGACGAAGGGGATGTTGATAATCGTGATGGTGGTGCTGGTTCCGGTGGCTATGTGGTCTCAGCGGGCAAAGAAGAGGTAATGGCCTCTGTGTTCCTTGATGTCCTATAGATCCTGAGTGGCACCCACTTCACGCTCCAGGATGCTCCGCACAAATGGGCAAGATAGCCCTGTAAGTCCCACCCTCACGGTTTCGACTCCCCGACATGTTCTCTGTACTCTACTACAGGCTTCTTTAAATCATTCACTTTTATGTTCAAGGAATATTATTTATCAAAGATATTTCTATTTATTATTATTGAGACATTGATCTTGAAAGGGAACTCAATGATGATTATAAAATAAAAGGCTATCATTTAGCTTAAATTGGAAATACTAGTAAAATTAAAAACTGCGGTCTCCCTGGTAGCACAGCGGGTTGAGCACTGCTCTGTGAAACATCCGCCGCACAGCTGCACAAGTTCGATCCCCGACTATGGAGGGGACCCACATGGCGCAACAGAACTCTCTTGCCTAGCCCGCTGCTCCCCTCAGCAGTGTACTTCAGTCGATCTGCCTGTCTGCTCCCCGCTCTGTCTCTGGTGAATCCGCTCACCTCCAGCACCTCTGGCCTGTACTCCAGCTCTTGTATGCATAAATAAATCTTGAAAAACTGCAAACGCAAAAGTTGATATTGAAATTCTCATAATGAAATTCTCTAAGCCTGCGACCTCTGTGTTAGGAATGAAGACCGGAAGTGTGAGGGATGGGTCAAGGGCAGAAGCGGGCCAAACAGAGATTTGCCCCTCGGTGAAAACAGAAGGACAAAAAGACGGTCGTAAGGGCTCAGTGTTCTCAGTATGTGATGACACGCACAGAGACACGTGCAGAGTGTCCCTGACATCACACCTATCCTGGGGAAAGTTTGCTTCTTCTCACCTGTGACTACGGGGACACCCATATCCCCCTGATTGGAGGGACACAGTGAAAGGAACAAAAAGAAAGAGGGAGCAAGATAGAGAAATGGACAGTGGCTGTTTATTCAGCAGAGCCACTGAAAAACAGGCCAAGTGGTTGATATAGAGACCTTTGTTTTTACACAAAAATCACTGGCAAAGAAAAACCATAAACTAATAAGAAAAAAACAAAAAATTACTCATATAAGTGCTTCCCAGTCAGGAAGTCAAGGAAGCAAAAGAAAATGACTAACCACACAAACGGGCCAGGCAGACTCACAGAGCACCACCGGGCAGGTGACGACAGGCCAGGGGGTGCTCATCATGGAAATGGAACACGTATTTCTTTCTACCTGGAAAAAGGAAGAATATGCCTCTAAATTTATACAGCTGATGTCTTACCTTTCAAGAGGTCAATCATGTCTTCAACAGCAGGAGAAGCTTTTTTCTTCTAGGCAGGGGATTGGAGGGGTGAGACAGGTCTCTGTGTCTTCATGGTCATTCCAAGATGTTTACATAAATATCCTCACGTCTCTGCTCGCAGCAGCCTTGCTAGGTGAGTAATGGCAGTCCCACTTTTTTTTAAGATTTATTTACTTATGCATACAAAAGCTGGGGTACAGGCCAGAGTAGGAGGAGGTGAGAGGATTCACCAGAGACAGAGTGGGGAGCAGAACAGGCAGACTGACTGAAACACACTGCTGAGGGGAGCAGCGGGTGAGGCAGGAGAGGTCTGCTGCGCCATGTGGGTCCCCTCCCTGGTCAGGGATCAAACTTGCGCTGCTGTGCAGTGGATGCTTCACAGAGTGGTGCTCAACCCACTACACCACCAGGGAAGCCCAGCAGTCCCACTCTTAAGGACACCAGGGGCTCAGAACGACAAAGTGGCTCAGCTAGGGAGTGGCTACCTGAATCCCACACCAGGCTGTACCTCTCCCATCTCCCCATGGCTCCTGGCCAAATGAATGATCTTTGGTGATTATTTTATATTTTTCCTCTTTGATGGCACACATGGAGATTTCTGCCCTTTGCTCAGCACTACCATCAAGCGACAAAAAGCAGCCTTCAGCAGCTGGATGGCCACGTGCAACAATTACACTACTCCTTGGACCCCCATCTAAGGAGGGTAAGAGGACAGGGAGCAAGTGCCCAGACCAGATCCCAGTAATATTCAGAAAGCCCACTGAACCCTTGGATTCTTAAGTCTCCAGTTTTCACATCCAGTATATAGTTTCCTTTTAAAAAGGGTTGTTATTCAGAAACGGGGACATGTCTTCTGGTTTGATGAATAGATATTAGCATCAGCAAGTAACATTTATCAAGTGCCCACACAAGCATGTGAAAGCTGTCGTATTGTTTGCTGGGCATGCAAATTAATTAGTGGCTTAAATGTTAATAACAAGTATCTGAGAAGCACCTCAAAAGAAGATGCCAAATGGGTGTCTGGAGCTGATGCGGGGGGAGGGTCCTGTGGTTATAATCAACATGGAGAACTGAGCTGCTTCCTGTGTTCTGGGATAATTTTAACTCTCCCACAGGCACTATTTAAAATACCCAAGAAGCAAATGTCAGAGTGACGTGCCTTCTGTTTATCTATATGCCTCAACCAAGAGGCTTTTCATCCTGCCTCAGATGGTCCCGCAAGGCTTTCAGTTGAGTCAGTCACTTTACCGTAAGCCACTGAGTCAAAGCTGAGGGGCTGTTTGTGCCCAGGTCAGTTTTCACAGGGGATCCAGATTCGTGCTTTTGTTGGGTGAGTAAATAGTCGCAGGAGATCTATTCAGGGTGTGTGTAGGTGGGATCAAGACAACAGATTTCTATTTCCACTTTGACTAACCTACAGGGTCTTGAGCAATGTGTTACTTTTTACCTCATAAGATGAGGAAGCTGGCTGGAGTCCCTCCAGTTCCATAGCAAACGATAAAAGCTAGAACCTGTGAGACTGTTGGTGTAGAAAATCCATACAGTGGTGAAGCTGAAGTGGTGACAAGCCTTTATGATTTCTTCAGATCCACAGCAAGCAGGAGGAAGGTCATTCTCAAGAGGGTCTCTGGGCAGGGCCATGGCCTGTGCCACCATGGAGTCAGCAAGAGCAGGAAGAAGCAGTTTGAAGTCTCCTCATGGAAACCTGGTTCCTCCCACTCCACCTGAAACTCACCTTGGCTAGATTTTATGAGCTGATATGTGCAATTGGCTTCCACATGAATCTTGGGAACACAGGACAGGTTCTTCTGTAAAGTGATGCTGCCTATTGTGTGAGTAGAATTTGGAGATATGAAAATGTTGTTCTTGAATCAACATATTCCAGCCAACCTGCAGCGTCCACCTGCACATATTGGACACCAGGACTGGTTCTACCTAGGGCACAAGGATAGGAAAAAGAAGAATATTGTTAGAATTAGGTTTGGCTGAAAGAATCACTGGCTTAAACAAATTGGAAACTAGTTTCTCTTCCAGGTAAATATAGATCCTCCAGGTGCAGAGAGTTAACATAGCAGAACTGAAACTGCTGTCTTTAGAAAATTCTGCCATGGGGAGCATTCAGCAATTACCACAAATTTCCAACCTAACCTGCTGTTTGTGATGAAGAGTCAAGGAGAGAGGCTAAGATTTCTGAAAGGAGAGAAAAGAAGAAAATGTAGAAATCCAATTTACCTAGTAAAAAGGGAACCCTTCGGGGTTTGAAGCTCAGAAGTGGGCTCCTGTAAGAGGAGAAATAAAGATAGCTTAATAGAGGTTAAAAGAAAAACAAAAGTCTGCTTGCAAGGACAGCCCTTCATTGGCACCTGGGATGTTGGTTCTTGAGAAGTCCTGAGCCAACAGTTAGTTGATATTGGAAACAATGACAATGTCTGAGAGCTAGGATCTCCCGCCACTATCTGTTTGCTTTCCCCAGGAGAGGTAGGGACTTTGGTAGGTAGAATATGCCTAGCAAGACCAGCTCCCAACCTCCCAAGTGGGCAGAGTCTCTCGTGGGCTTCCCTGTATGGAAGCTTCATGCATAGTATGCATTTTCATTGCAGGGGAAAGAGAGTTCCCTGTGACTCTCTGGGAGACCAAGAGCACAGGGAGACATGACATGGATTCTGCCAGACTCTGTCCATGTAGCCTTACTACATGCCTGTAATAATCTATATGCCTAGTCCTGGGATTCTTTCTAGCAAATCTCCTGGTGGGGCGTGGGGTGGTCTGGAGGAGCCAGAAACAGTCCAGGATCAGCAGGCTACTCTGCAATGGTCAGGAACTGAGGCTCCCACTACCTCCATCTGCAACATGGATCTGGTCCTTGTAATCAAGATGGCTCTCCCTTCTGTCTACATCTAAGCAGTTAGAAGGAGGAAAGCATCAAAAGAAGAAGAATCTTCTTCTGCCACCACTATTTAGTTTACAATTCCTAATTGTAGGAATTCCTAAGTGTACAAATTAGTTACTCTCCATTCATCAGAATTTACTCAGAGAGCCAAACCTAGCTGCAAAGGCATCTGGGAAATATTTTCTTTATCCTGGGTAGTCACGTGTCCAGTCAGCATCTCTACTGAGAAAGAGAAAATGGATATTGGAGAACAACCAATAGTGTTTGCCACCAATGGCAAGAAAATAGTGAGGGTTAGATGTGTTTAACTGAGATAACAGTAAGTAAAATTAAACAGCTCCAAATATTACATCAATTTTAGCCTGGATCACCTAAATCATGAAAAAAAAGGGCAGGTTTCTTGCTGTTAAATAAGTTACATACGGATGAAATTGAAAATTCTCGGATGTCCACTTTCCTCTCTCTCTCACCTCATGTTCTAGATAGTTCTAAAAATAAAAGTATTTTGATTGGAAATCTTTAGATCAAGTGGAAAAATTACCTATGATATTTTGTTCTCTAAACAGCTCCACATTTCATAAAAGTGGATGAGAATATAGCAGGCCAACCCACCATAACTCTTGTCTTCACAGAATTTTCAACTTTGTGTATGACAATATTGGATATTAAGATACAGTTTCATACAAATGTATTTCTACCAAGCAGTCACAAATGCATGGGTTATTAATCTGGGTATTCATGGGCAGGCTCCATATAGTTCTACAGACAGCCCTGCAATGGGTATAATTATAAGCAAATGTGCATTTTTCATCAGCTGATCAAGAGAATCAGTAACCCCCAAGGATTATGCATCTTCCCACTCATGGCTTAATGCCTCATGGGCTGGCGTTATAGCTATGTGGAGAGCCATGCTGACTGCCCAGTGACCTAGGGAAGGGGATTTATGAACCAGCTGGTAGGGACAAAGGTGTGCTCTGTACAAGAAGCAGAGCCAGTAGTAGGTCCAAGAGGGCTAGAATTCACAGGCTGGATTTTGATAAACCATCTAAGGTCTCTACTAAGCAACACCTTTTCTTAGAACAAGTCGTTCTTCAGCGATACGTCTGACTATCATTTAGGACACTCATCATCTCACAGATCCGCAGCTAGTGCCAATCCGGGGACTTTGTTCTCCATATAAGCCCCAGGCTTTTCCACAGAGGCCCAGTGTACCTATCTCATAATCTCAACTGTGACTGCTGTTATGTCCTGGTGAGGGTTATCAGGGGTGATTAGGGCAACTAGACGTAAATCCAGAAACTCAAGTTCAAACAGGTAGTAAATCACATTTGCTTAGTATCTACCAGTAGCCCAAGTCACTGAGACCTGGCAACCAG
Organism: Galemys pyrenaicus; assembly: GCA_019455555.1. Lineage (NCBI taxonomy): Eukaryota > Metazoa > Chordata > Mammalia > Eulipotyphla > Talpidae > Galemys > Galemys pyrenaicus. The sequence goes on from JAGFMF010012279.1 coordinate 503,658, forward strand.
TAATGAAGTCGGTGTGCTAAGGAATAGTGGGGGTGAAATTGCTGCTTTTGTTTTCTATATTCCCTTCATTGGATAGCAGGTCACAGACCAATATAATGCTGATCTCAGCCACTCTGCTCAGTGATGGGAAAACAGACTTATTCTCCTGAGATTGCAGATTAGATGCAAACTCAATCCTGTTTCTCTCACTTAATGGCTGTGTTATTTTCAACATATTATTCTATTTCAATGAACCTCAGTCTGTAACTATAAAATAGGAATAATACTACTATCTAACTCACAGGCATATGAAGATTAAGTAATCATATGTTCACAATGTCTTGTTGAAAATGTATGTGTGTATTCGTGTAACTATATCTATGTCTATATCTACTTCTACTACGCTATGCAGGGGAATACATACAGAAAATGTAAATTATCAAGGTTTCATTTACCTCAATAACTAAGATAAGAAATGAGATAACTTTCCATGCAAAAGTTCCATTTAGCTTGGGACCTTCACTGAAGGAGCCACTCATTTCTGAGAAAAAAACGAGACAAATTCTTTCCTTGTGTTAAAAACCTGCAGTTTTAGTCCACAACACTGTCAAATGATGAATCGAGAGCAGTTAAATTGGTGTTACATTTAAAACTTGGGGTAAAATTTCACTGGTAATCTTAGGAATTTGAAGCGGTATTTCTTCCTTCTCTATGATATACTTTGATCTCCAATTTTTCTCTTTTGCTCTTTCAAAGCCCAGCTTATATGCAGACTCCTCCTCCTTCTCCTCCAAGCTTCCCTTATTTTTTCACAGGCAGAGTGAAATGCTTCTGCCCCTCTAGTTCCAAAACTACCTTCTGTGCCATTCAAGTCCTCCTTTGTTAGTGCCGGTTGTTTACATGTTTGCCTGTCTGCAGAAGACAATAAGAAACTCAAAGTCAAAATTCACATTTGATATTTTCTCTCTCTCTCTCCCCACACCCCAGTACAAAACTTCACACATAACACAAGCAAAATAATCACCAGTGGCTAATGAGCCAATGAAAGAATTTCTACTTTAATATTCAAGGTCACTATAGTCTAGTGACTATACAATCTGAATAAAAAATTAGAAGTTGTTATCTATACAGGAGCAAATCTAGACAAGGAACAGATTGTTTTAAATCCTAATTGTTCTACATAAGATATAAAACATTTGGTTTTGCTCAAAAGACCTGTACCTTTCAGTGGATTAATACAGCTCTAAGTTTTATCTTCAGTAAATCACTTAACCTTTACAGCTTCTCATTCCCCATGGCCCAATCCACATATAATACTTTTTATTTTATTTTATGTTTTTATTCATACAAGAACTGGGGTATAGGTCAGAAGTGTGGGGGGTAAGAGGATCCACCAGAGACAGAGTAGGAAATAGAACAGGCAGATCAACAGAAGCACACTGCTGAGGGGAGCAGCGGGCACAGCAGGAGAGGTCTGCCGCGCCATGTGGGTCCCCTCCCTGGCCGGCAGCAGGGATTGAACTCATGCTGCAGTGGTTGCAGTTTGCTTCATAGTGCGTTGCTTAACCCACTGCGCCACCAGGGCAGGCCATACATGTAATACTTGACCTGCCCAACACACAAGGCTGCTGTGATGAGGAGCAATAACATCACTGTGGATAAAATGTCTTTGGGAAATTCTACATCACTGTAAGGTCTGAGGTCATAGTTCCAGAAGTAGTTTCCATTTTATGGAACATAAGAGTTAAGCTCCCAATTTTAACTTTCTCACCCCACAGCTCCATATCCTTCATGGCACCAACTGGGTTTATTTTTTTGTTTTGTTTTATTTTAATTTTATTTTGGCACAATGACTCTCACTCTTTCATAGCTAAGACGTTTCAAGAGTTGGTGACCACTTGATAAAGAATTCTGAGTTAATTCAGTAAATCAAAGAATTCAATGATCCAACTCTACCTCTCATTTTATTCCCTAGAGATCAGATCTGCTAGTTCTTTTTTCAGTCAGGAATGGACTTTCCTCTCTAATCTTCTGCCCCACAATATACAATCACCTACCATCTTGAAAGGAAATTCTGCAAAAATAAGTTTCACTGAAATGATGGGTGAGGGCTGCCCTCGCCGTTAAGATGTTAGATTTCCACAAAAGCGGAGCAGACTACAAATTTAAAGTTAACAGAGGCAGCATCAATTTCAGAAACAGTCTTGTTTCCTACAGCTGCAATCTGCTAACACTACAAAGAGGGTTTGATGAAGGACACGGCTGTATGGTTTTAGGTTATGCTGAAGAGGAAGAAGGAGAGTAAAATCCTCCAGGAAACAGGAAGTGCCCAGAAGATCAAAAGCTCTTGTCCCTGAAGTAATTCTTCATTATTCATGCAGTCCTCTTTAAAAAAAAAACAGAGGGGTTCAGAGGAAGCCCAGGAGAGCAGTGATATCCAAGTATAAGAGGCCTCCTCTTGTGTTTGAGCAACGCAGAATACAAAAGAGTGATTCAGCCAAGGCCTTGGGTTGCTGCTGTGGAGGACGGAGAGTGGCCATCGGCAAAGCAGAGAAAGCCTTGGAATATGATGCATTTCTAATATCTTCTCCACCTCAACCCCACTGGAATTTTGGGCCAAATCATTCCTTGTCAAGGGAGGCTGTGTTTTCCACCACAGGCCGTTCATCAGCCTCCCTGGCGCCCGCCACTAGTTTGTCGTATTCCCCCAGTTGGAACAACCAAAAATGTCTCAGACATTGCCAGATGCCCACCGGGGGCCAAATCGCCCCTCCCCACCAACTAAGAACCATTGTTCTAGAGCCTATGAGTATTGAGAGGTGGGGTGTGGGGGGGGGTCAGTTCTTAATTCTCCAAGCTCGTGTTTAGAGGGTTTCAGAGTATGATTTAATGATATAATATGCCCCTTTTATATTATCAGAAATAAATAGAGTAGGCAAAGCTGGTGTCAAGAGCAAGGACTTAGAAGAAACAATAAGTACAGCGAGTGAGGGATGGAATTCTGGGGCAGGTGGGATGGGTTGGGAGAAATTTCAACTCATGATACCACAGAGAATTACCTAGTAGGGAAGACTAAGGTAAAGTCATGCTGGTCAATATCATAGCCCAAGGCAAGTGGAATCCAGAGTCCAGATAGTGAGAACCAAGGCTAGTAAGAGTACTATGCTACAGGCCAGGAAACTGGTTTCTGAACAAGGAGCTGGTATTAGTGCTGCAGCTCCTGCTTCCAAGTCTGATGCACATTTCACTGTGCTTTATAATTGTGCATTTAGTGCTTACCTGTTACTATGCACTAAGTGCCCCATATGATCATATCTCCTTGGGATGCTGTGGGTTGCCAAGTTATAGTGAACCCAATTTTAAATGGCTAAAACAACAATAGCACTTATCTCCGATTACAAAAGTTCAGAGGTGGGCCTCCCTGGTGGCCTAGGGGTTAAGTATTAGCACTACCACCACAAAGGCCCACTGTGACAGCCTGAGTTCAATCCCTGGCCAAGGAACTAACCCACATGGCGCAGCAGACCTCTCCTGCTGCTTCCCTCAGCAGTGTATTTCAGTAAATCCACCTTCTCTGCTCCCTACTCTGTCTCCGATGAATCTTCTCGTGCCCTGCACCTCTTCCCGGTGCTCTAGTTCCTCTATGCAAAAATAAAATAAATAAAATCTTTAATTAAAAAAAAATTCTGAGCTAAAATATCTTGAAGTTTGGATAATTCAATGGCCAAACAATGTCTTTAGCGACCCAGATTCTTCTTGCCTTTTTTCTCTGCCATTCTCATGAAGTTGATTGTTCTTAGTCGTTGCCTTCATGATTCCAGAATGGTCGCCATAGCTCACAACATCACAACCTAGAGGCATCAGAAGAAGGAACCTACTTCTGTATATCTCTGACCAAAAGGAATAAATCACTAATTGGCCTTCTGGGCCTAGAAATGAGCTTCAGCTACCTTGAGACTGCAGTTGTGCAGATCCCCACACAAAAGCATGATCCACCGGCAAGCAAGACACAAGAGCTGGTATGGGAAGCCCTCCAGCCATACCCACTGTACACAGATGACTGGGTTTAATTTCACTTCTGTGAGGAAGGTAATTTTATTAACTTCATTTTACAAATAAGGAGTTTTGGCCAAATTAAATGCCGTATACTGGATCATTGAGCAGACCGTGGTAAGGTTAGATATCATATACAAGCTCTGACTTCAAACTCCCAAGTTTCTAAGGTTCATTCCTTTCTCCTACCCCTGATTTTAGCACAGATTCTATTCTATCTGTATGAAACCTCTCTCACCCACAAGTTGTGAGTTTCCTTCTGTTAAGTAACTATTACTCATCTTCCATGTATACGTGTATGTAAACATACACATATGTTTATATAATTATGAGATGTATATAAACATCACTTCCTAAAGAGCACCTCTGATTACCTGCTAGACCAAGTCACATCCTGTTGAATACTCTCGACACCAAGGTGCACTTGATACATTTATGATGAAAGTCCTGGTGTGATGAGCTGTCCAATGTCTGTCTCTACCTCTGGCTGAAAGCCACATGAAGAAAGATACTGTCTTGTTTGCAATTGAATCAGCAGCATTTAGAAAGAATACACTTATAAAAACAACAATTAGCAATGAATGAACTCCAAGGAGCATCCTGCCTCCCTCACTGCTTTAAGAGGTAAGCCTCATGAAAACACACGGGAACCCCTATAAAACTGCTTTGAATGGACAAGTGGACCCTGCCCTCTAAAATGTCCTGCTCTGGCTGCATCCTGACCTCTAGGTGAGGAATCTGTGGGGCAAGAGGATGTGCTTCAGGAGTCCCCAAAATGGACTGCAGCCTTAGGTAGGTTTGGAACCCTACACCCGACCAGGGTGCAGTTTGTCCTGCAGCTGCAGCTGGGACAGAAAGGTCGTGGCTGTGGGCTGGGCTGGGGGTGGGAGGAGAGTGGGAGCAGAGAGCTTGAGCCTGGGAACTGGCCTCCCTGTGCTGGCCTAGTCAAGCTCCCATCTCAGAGGAGTCCAGGAATTCTGAACTCAAACCCGGCCTCCCAGGTATCTTCACCATGGTCAGGGGATGTAGCAATTTCTTCAGTAGTTTCTTAAGTTGATGTATGACTTCTAAATGTTGAGGCACAGCTGGGGCCACGTGGCTGTTTGGGACAGGACTATCTAGCAGGGGATGGAAACTGTTTGGGTCCCTTCCTCACTCTCTACTGATTTGTCCCTCCTCAGATACCAGGCAGAAGTTGTCAGCAACACCCCCTCCCCCAAACCTCCCTTTATTTGTACTTCTCTGTTAGGTCTCTTAGAACCAAGCTGCTGCTGTACACTTCACCCTCGCTGCCCCAGGCTTCGTGGAGCTGGAATGGACGGCAGAGGCGGGAGGTGCAGAGGCTGCTTCCACGGATATCCAGAGGCAGGAACAATTGCGTTCAATCTGCAGTTTCCAAGAGACGTCCAGGCATGTATCAGGGCCCTAAGAGAGTCCTTCTGTCTTTCCTGGACATAAGTCCCAAAGGACAAGACACTTTCTGGAAAGATTCTGTGAGGCTGTCTTCCACAGTAAATGGAAGTCATGGCTCAAAACTAAATGGAAGTCTAGGAATGAAAATTGGATTTCTGTGAAATTCATTGCAGGCTAAATCCTCTGAGAAAATTCTGTATAGGCAGTTAGGTGAGACACTGGATTAGCAAAACTGACACCAAGATGATTTGTCTCTTAGTATCCTCAAAGCTTATTAAATATTTTCTCCTAACCAAAGTCTGGTCTCATGTGTTTAGAATGTAGAGAGGCCAAATCAACTAATTCCTTGTCACATGGCCACTTCTCTGTTATATTTTGTGAGTGCAAGAGCTAAGAGCTGTATTTTCTCTGGTACTTGGATTTCTAGAAATCACTAGAACTAATCTGCTACAACCTCTCACTTAGCTGGGAGTTAACTGGCTAGCTAGTAGATTATCTAGAAGGCTGAGACAACAACAGGTCAGCTAATGATCTTCCTGCCGGTAGAAGTTTGTGAACCTTGGTATCACTTTGTCTTTATTTTTTTCAGCTATAAAGCACAGAAATTCATCCTTTTGTCCAAATTGTAACTTCACTGTTTTTTCCTTTTTTTTTTTTAAGAAACCAAGAACTTTACTTTCCTCTCCAGATATGTGACTTTTAATTCTTTTGCAAGTATAAGATTTTTTGCAGCTCTAGTTAATGGCATGCATGCTGATGTACTTGAGGGGAAGTATAATGATGTCTGCAACTTCCTTGAAAGACATCAAAAAATAAGATGGGATAGTGGAATGGTATGGGATTGGCTGAATGGCCAGAGGTGTGATACCAAGTAAAGTGTTAATTGCAGAAGCCAGGGGGTGGATATGTGGACGATCCATGTAAAATTCTTTGATTTATTTTTTTTTTTGATACTAAAGATTTTTTTCCTTAACAAAATGTTAAGTAAAGTAAGAAAATTTTTTATTCAAACTCCCCGATTGTGAGTAGTCCAACATTCAGTTAAAGAGTTTGAGCTGTTATCAACCTCAGGTTCTGTTGTGCAATAACAAGGAAAAATGTGAATATTTATGTCTGGTTTAAGAGAATTAAGAGATGGCATTTTGATTAATCTTTTAATAAAGAAACATTAGAACATAAACTTTTATTTAAAAAGTAAAAATGCATGATGATTTCCTACCTTTAATAATATCCTCAAAGTTACAGCTTCATATATCTAATAGGCAAGAAATATTGTAGCAGTGAGGGTTTATATGCTTTACTTAATTTTCTTGTATTAGGTAACCTGTATAAATTTCAAATACGATAACCTCAATTACACAAATCTAGAAAAGTGATAGCTTACATTGCTTCACTAATTTCTTTTTCCACTATTCGGATTGCTTTTAACCTTTTAATACTTTTTATAACATCTATGGTCATAACATTGGTTTAAAACATTACATAAGTTTCAGGTGTACAGCATTATATTTTGACATATATGTCAAGTATATATGTATTTCTATATAGAGATATAGATACAGCTGTTACATTACCCCACCAAACTCTGGTTTCCCCCCACTGCCCCTTTTACCCATTTTGCCCAACCCTCATCCACCTTCTCCTCTTGGAACCACCATTCTGGTATCATAACTAAGAGATTATTTTTTCGTCTTGTTTTGTGAGCTAAATCATATGATGTTTGTCTGTCTCCATCTGAATTATTTGACTTAGCACAATACTTTCTAGATCCATCTATTTTGTTGATTATATTTCCCCATGAGAATTGATTTTTCCAATGAAAATTTTACCTGATTCTTTATATGTTGAATAATATCAGATTATACCCTGGATATTTTGAGTCTCTGGGTCCTACTTAATCTTGTGAAATGTCAGTGCTTTGTTTCAGCAAACAATGAATCCAATTAGAATCAGAGTGCAGCTCTGTGACCTTGTGTGCTGTGGTCTCTATGCCAGTTTAGTTTTCTAAAGCTTTTCGGTACTATTTGAATCTGCTCCACGTGAGAGCCCCCCCTGGCTGGGTGCTGGGATGTGGCCTGCACTGTACTTCTGCGCTTGAAACTTTGGCCACCCTGCTTCATCTCAGTCTGTGCATACGACAGTCGGGAGGAGTTGAGGATTGAGACACAGACTTGGGGGGAGCCCTTTTTCCAATTCCCTTCTCTGGGTTATCACTCCAGCTCCCAGTCCTCTTGCGAGGAAACCTGAGCTGTATCTCCCTGCAATGTCTCACATGCTGTGACTGAGGCCCCCTCAAGGGCACGGCAGTGAGTGACCACGGGGTCCACTGGTCAAAGGAGAGCTTTTCTTTCAGAGATTGGGGAGTGTGTATTTCAGATCTGAGGTTGAGCTGTCCCTGTGATTTAGTGTGCCGGCTCCTCCAGTGCAGAAATACAGCTTCAGAACAGGGTTTGCCTCACAGTGGGAAAGCAGAGCTTAAAAAAAGAGAGAAAATAAAGGGAGGGGGGCATTTCTTCCCCAAGTTTTGTCCTGCAACCACTTGCTGGTCTATTCCCAGCCAACCAGCGAGGGGTTTTGTTTAAACTTTTTCTGTCTTCATCCAAGGCACAAATCCAGGCTGCAGCCTGATCTTGAATACGGGGGTGGGGAGGGGTAGGGGGAAGGCAGGGTGGATTTGAACTGAAAGAAAGAAAATCTACCACCGAGTCAGTCATTCTTCATGATTTCCTTCCCAACCCATATGCCCACTATCGCTTACTTTTCAGAGCACTCAGATAACTGCTGTGTTCTGTCCAGACTCTTCAGCGGTAATCGGGGGGCTAAGGTAGAGTGCACTTACGCCATCACAGCCACTCAAAATTAATTTTGTCTGCAAGCTATTTTCATTTTGCTCACTGCCTTTAGCATCTAACCCTTCAGTTAAGATTCAGCCCCGCGCTTTTGCTTTCTAATTCTCTTATCAGAGCAGTTTTTGTCTAAATGTCATCAGGTTTTGCTCATTGTCATTTCTTACATGAAAACACTTAAAGCTGCAAAGCGACTCGCACATAACGGGAGCACTGCATGGTGAGAAGGGCGTGTGATTTGGTGTTTGATGAACTTAGGTCAAGTCCTGTTCTGCCACTTATCAGCTCTGAGATCTTCAACAAGTTGTTGAACTTTTCTGAACTTCAGTTCCCTGAAATAAGGGTCATTACACAAGCCTCGGAGCTGTTATAAGGACAGAGTCAAACCTACAGTGTAGGACCTGCCCATGAAGGGCACTCAAGAAATGACAACTATTCTTATTGTTAAGAGGGGCTTGCACTGCTTCTGTTTCTTAAATAATGCTGGTCAGAAGATGCTGCCCTTTGTTTCGTGGTCATGTTTCAGCACTCAGCCATGCCTACATCAGCTCTCAGTTGAGGTCGTTGCTCACTATGAATGAGACCAGACAGAAGCATCTTGAAAATGAAGATTCATAAGAGATGTGTTTGCTTGGGTATTTTTTGGAGGCTGTGGTTCTGGGTGACCCAACGAGCCACATGAAATTGTTCCTTCTGGAGAAAACTTTACCTGGAGACTATCCAGAATGGAAGAATCAAAATAGTTGTGGAAATCCAAAGGAGGGTTGAGAGTACAGTGATATGCTCTACCTTTGGCAGAAATTTTTTAGTTCAATAACTTTTAAAAATTGTATCTTGGGCTCATTTATTTCTTTGTTCCCTGAAATGTCCTGATAACAGTTCTTTTCTATTCATCAACCCACATTGTAAGTTTAAAAGCTTGTCACTGCCTGGAATTTCTTTGTTGAAACTGAAGTAGCATGTTTAATAATTCAGCCTTCTCTGGAGCCTCTAATTATCTTTTTTCCATTTGCTAATCAATGGTCAAAACTTCTCTTTTTTTCTGATTTTTTATTGCTTTTCTCATATCTGGCAGGTTAAAACTTGCTTCAGCATTTGCTTCTTGATTTTTAATTCTTGCTAGTTCTCTTGTTTGTGAGCTTATAATGCTTGCCTGGGACTTTTTAATTGCACTCTATTTGAACACAAATGGCTTCTGAACTTTTTATTCTGTACATTTCTGCAACGATAATAAGTAATAGAGTCAAATTTAACTAAAGAAGAAGAATATCAAAAGTTCTCTAGAGCAGAACACAGAATAATACAGCATTTCATTAGTTTTCAACACCCACACTAGAAATCTCACTTGCTGATAATTCTTTTCCATTCCATTGCTATTGCTCCTGCATTCACAATGTCTCCCATTATTTCAAAAATGCCAAAATAAAGCAATGATTCCTTCCACAGGGAAATGCAGTACTGAAAATGAGCTGACTGTTAATAAAGGAAAAAATAACACATTGAATATTGAAAATTTCACATTAACCAATAATCGAGTTTCCCTTGTATATACGATGACTTATTACATGGCTACCCTTGTGCAGAGAAGACCACAAAGCAGGTCAAGAGTTCCTGCCTTTTCTACACCATCTCCTACCTCTTCACTCAGACCACTGATTCTTATTCTAAATACTCTTTTTGAAAAAACATGAACCTTTAAAGCTTCCCAGCTTTGACTTCCCAGCACACAGAATATGTAGGCATAAGGAACCCTGAGAGCCCAAACATGTGGGCAGTGGGGTCCACCCCTGCAATATGACCATGGGCTTCAGGTTCGCGAGCACCCTGGTGGCAGGAGCAGAACTTACTGTACAGGAAGGTACAGTGGGCTCTTCTCTTTCAGTTGGGGAGTCTGGAAATTTACCATAAAGCATGCTTGCTGACATTATTTTTTTAAAGGCTATTGCTGTGATGATAGGAAAATAGACAAATCCAAATACAAGTCAGTTAATTGTTGCCAGGTTCTGGGGAAACCTGGTAACGGGATAACATTGCTAGTAAGTAAAAAGCTTTTTAAGGGTGATGAAGGTGTTCTGAAATTATATAGTACTGCTAGTTACACAACATTCTGAATATACTAAAACCCATTGACTTATACACTTCAAATAAATCGTAGGTTATATGAGTCACATCTTTTAAAAAATCTGAGTTTGTTTTAGTAGTATAGAAAATCTAATTATTGACACAAATACCCAGAATGGCTCAATCACCATCAAGCCAGAGTTTACACTTCCTAAAAGCTATTGCTGACATGACCTAATCTTAGGTACAGAAAAATAGTGGCATTGTATGTTTAAAAATTATCTTAGTTTCCCTGTCTGTTCCATAAAAACTAACAATGTCCTCCTTCTATCTCCATACCAGGCAAAATGGGGCATGGTATTACTTCTATAAACTCTAACATAGAAACAGGTTATTTTTTTGAGGGGCTTTGATAAATCAAAATCTAGTCTTATTAATGCAGTGCTCACAGTGCTTCTCTGTGGCAACAACTTAGACTTGTGTTCCAATACTTGTGTTTTTACTTTAATGGTGCTGGCATTTGCCAGTGGAATTCAATCACCAATTCAACTACCTGACAGATGTTGACGGATGTTCTGTTCCAACACTGACCATTAAAATAGCAAACTTTATTTATTTGCCCCACCTTCCCATCATTTTAAACAGAAACCAAATCTACATATAAAAACTGAAATTTTATTTTATAGTTTCTATGGAGATTGTTCAAATAATAAGTATAAGATAAGCTGTATTTGAGAAGCAATACATAACCATGCCTGTTAGTAAAACATGGTGTATTTTCATCTGTAATGTGATTTGGTCTGAAAGGAATGGGGACACCCCCGACAGGACAATGACTGTCAGAAGACTAAATCTAATCATGGACTTGCTCCTACCTCATTTTTGAAAAACGATAATGGTTCTGGGTCCCAACTCTCTCTATTGACGATTGATTAAAGGGTTACCCTTTTATCTCCTCCTCATTCTTGTAGCAATATCAAGGATGGATATAGAGTAAGAGGCAGGCCAGCCATTTGCCCAAGTGCCTATCTCTAATAGATCTAAAACATCAGAGAATGTGTGTTGAGAGATACTGGGGGTTCACAAAAATGACTCAGTTGCACCCCTATTCATCCACATCAACTGGACTCTGCCCTAATGACTCAGCAACATTATGAAACAGATCCCAGTACATACAGAAGCCAGTAAAGCTCAAAATAAGTAAAATCAAACAAAATCACAGTACCAGCTGCGGGAAGAGTAAAGTAGCTTTAACCCCCTAAGTTACTGTTAAAGATATAAATATAGTAATGTGTGAAGGTGACCTCAAGTAGCAGATAGGCAGACAAAAGGTACAACACATGGAAATACAAGACATCAGGAAAGCATAACACAGCAAAGTAAGAGCAACTGTCCAGAATCCAAACGCAAAAAGTTACAAGACTCTATTTCCCTATCAGATAGTTTACGATTGCTATACTCCAGAAACTGAAGGACATAGAAGGAAACTCAAACAAGTAGGAAATACAAAAGAACTAAAAAAGTTAATCAGAGATACAACAAAATCCAGGAAAACAAAAAAATGAACTCAAAAATAAAATTAATGAATAGAAGGTAGAAATAAAAAACTTTAAATAAGAAAATAGCAGAAAGTTATAAGGCAAACTCTTCAATAAATGAGATCAAGAACTCTACAGAAAACTATGGCAGTGAAATGGATCAAATTAAGGATGAAATAGTTCAAATCAGTAACCTCAAAGACAGTAATGCATTGGTTTGGAACAAAAACAGACACACAGACCAATGGAATCAAATAGAAGACCCAGAAATAAGCCCACAGATTTATGGACAACTAATCTTTGACAAAGGACCAAAGTATATACAATGGAACAAGGAAGGTTGTTCAACAAGAGGTGCTGGGAGAACTGGGCTGCTGCACGTAAAAAAATGACGCTAGACTGCTACTTCACACCATGCACAAAGACCAACTCAAAATGGATTAAAGAACTAGACATAAGACCTGAGACCATGAAATATATAGAAAAAATATATAGGCAAGACAACACATGACACACACCTCAGTGACATCTTTATTTTTTTTAAAGATTTATTTATTTATGCATACAAGCATTGGGGTACAGGTCAGATGTGTGGGGGTGGTGAGAGGATTCACCACAGAGAGCGGGGAGCAGAACAGGCAGATCAACGGAAGTACACTGCTGAGGGGAGCAGTGGGCACAGCAGGAGAGGTCTGTCGCGCCATGTGGGTCCCCTCCCTGGCCGGCAGCAGGGGTCGAACTCGTGCTGCAGTGGCTGTGGTCTGCTTCATAGTGTGTTGCTTAACCCACTGCGCCACCAGGGAGGCCCCAGTAACATCTTTAAAGACACATCACCCAAAGCAAAGATAGTGAAGGAAAAAATAAGTAGCTGGGACTACATCAAATTAAAGAGCTTCTGTAGCGCAAGAGACATCAACCAAAACAAAGTGGCATTCCATCGATTGCACACATTATTAATGATAACTGATCACAAAGAGCTGACACTGCTCAACAAAAGCAAAGTAAACAACCCAATTAAAAAATAGGCAGAAGAGTTAAAAAGACACTTCTCCAAAGAGGAAATGCAAATGGCCAACAGGCATATGAAAAAATGTTCAACATCACTTGTAATCAGGGAAATGCAAATCAAAACCACAATGAGGTATCATGTCACACCAGTGAGAATGGCACGTATTTAAAAAAAACAAAAACTAGCAACAACAAATGTTGGTGAGGATGTGGTGAAAAAGGAACTCCCCTTCACTGATGGGAATGCAGACTGGTCCAAACCTATGGAAAGATGTGTGGCAGTTCCTCAAACTGCTAAAAATGGAGCTTCCATATGATCCAACTCAAAAGGATACCTACTCCCCTAAATTTATTGCAGTACTATTTACAATAGGTAAGCTGTGGAGACAACCCAAATGCCCAAAAATAGATGACTGGATCAAGAAGATGTGGTGTATACACACACACACACACACTGGAATACTATTCAGCAATCAAAAAAGATAAACTCATGTAATTCATAACAACATGGATGGAGCTGGAAGGGATCATGCTTAGTGAAATAAGTCAGAAAGGAAAAGAAAAACACCAGATGGTTTCACTTATAGGAAGAATGTAGAGGATCCAAATAAGGATTTGGGAGTAAACAAAGTAAATGTAATAAAGTAAAAATCAAAATCAACAGTCAACTATAAACCAGAGACATTCTGCAGGGGGGAGGAGGGAGTGGGATCAAAACAGGGAAAGAAAGAGCACAAGGGACTATGGTGATATGCATGGGTGACATGGTAGTGGAAATTCTACAGGGATAATACACAAGAAGAGAATGCATACACTATACAAAACTGAAGAATGATGTAAAAAATATATAAAATTTAAAAAAGGTAGTAATGCATTAAGGATCCAGGTGGATAAAGAGAGAGGAATATGTTTAAAATAAATGAAGAGGCACTTTAAGAACTATCCTACACCAGTAAGAATGCCAACATAACAATGGGTATCACAGGAGAAAGAAAATTTATGCAGAAAATATATTCTTATCTCCTTCTACTAATACCCTTATGAGTCTATGCACCTACAATTAATCAAACAGAAAGAGAGAAAGTCTTCCCAGGGGCTCGTGCACCCATGTCCAAGGTTGACTAGCTTTGTGACTACTATTCTAATACAGAGGCACAACCGTGATAAAGTGGATTTAAAGAATGGATACGTCATTGGGCGAGAAATCCTGCCACAAATACTCGCTTTATCTTCTCTAGTGCAAAATAAAACTTATGGCTAACTTGGACTAGCTCAACTCAATGCAAATTCACAAACTCTTCTTAAGCTGTCATTATATAAGCTGGACCGTGAAAGTGAAGGCAACAAAAATGAATATCTACATCATGAGTCGCCAACTAGCTTAGAATTGCTATAGTCTAGTCTAAACAGTTTAATGTAGTCTAGTTTAAATGTAAAGTAAATTTCTTTTCGATGCTCCTGTACTTCTTATTGTTTTAGATGGGGAACATCCAAATTTTCTGATGTTTTTCTGCTTTTCAAAACAAGTCTAAATGAATTGCATCCCTTTTCACGTTGGTGGAACATATCACAATAGTTTTTCTAGAGTTGAAATAGTCTATTATCTTCTTTTGCATGCTCTGTGAAAACATGCTATACTTTCACTGGGGACATGTAGGAAAAACCTACAGAAATCCAGCTGCACATAACTAATGTGGCTGTGAACTTCAGTAAAGTTTGTTTGTCATCTTAGTCATAGTAATTATGGAACACTAGCTTTTACAATGCCAGTAGTGGAGGTTTCTTGCTTTGACCTCTTGTTTCTGCCTGTTTCTTTACTGATAAGACAAATTAGGCTTAGAGTTAAGCCAGAGTTCTGCCTCATTTGAAAATTTCTCTCATCCCAGTCAAATTAAGAGCCTGATGTTTAATTGCAGAGTTAAGAAGCCAAAGGGCTTTGCAATTCTAGTTTGCAGCTTTGCAATTTACAGCTAACATTGATGTCATGCCAATGTGTTTGTAACTCTAGAAAGAAAATTCTAAGAGGTCCTTCATGACAAAAGATGACCGTCTGATACAGAACTTTGTTGTTTCTTGTTGGGAAATTAGTACCAAATATCTTTATATTCTCTATAAGGTAGAGAGTCAAAGTATGGTTAAAACACAACATGCAGTACATTTAGTTATTTAGGGTCAGTGATTCAATCACTGAAATGAAATCTCCTTGCTGGAAGTGGCTCAGCTTATGATGGGATTGATCCTGGCTCCTTTCTTTTTTCTGACTCTGCTGCCATCTCTATATCCCCAATAATAAGCCAATATCACCAAAACCTTGAACTTGATCTCTCAAGCATCATCAAAACCCTGAACTTTATCTCTCTCTGAAATTGATCAGCTCACACAATCAAGCACAGATCTTTTCCATCTGAAATTTGCAGTAAACATTCTGTACACAGTAACTTTAATGTTTGTTAAATCACACCAAGAAAATCTTTACCATTTAATCAAATAAGTAAGGGCCAAAAGAAAGGAAGGAAGGAACAGGAGATGGAGAAGAAAGAAGAAAAGGTAGAGAATAAGGAATAAGAGGGGTGGAAGGAGGAAGAAGACCAAAAAACTAGTAGGTAAGCCTTTCATAAAAATGAAGTAGTGAATATAATTCCTGTTTCTTCCAGCTTCACCAAAGTAATACTTCACCATCTCTCAGTACTCTGTGTCATGTTTAGAGGGAAGCCTTTCCCTGCCTCCCTGCCCATTGTAAGTATTAACCAAGAAGGGGCAGGGAGAGAGGGAAGTATGAAGAGAGGGAGAGACAGAGACACACACACACACACACACACAGAGGAGGCATAAATTACCCAAATCAGGAATAAAAGTGTGAACATAATTAATGACCTTATAGAAATAAAAAGAAACACTTTAAACACTCTAAACAAGACTACCCCATATATGGTCAATTTATTTTCAACAAAGGTATAAGGAGAAGTCAATGGAGAAGAGATAGCCTTTTCACAAATGGTGCTGGAATGATTTATATCCAGCTACAAAACATGAATTTCATTGCATATCACATATTTAAAAAAAAACCTCTAAAGGGATTGTAGATCTAAGTGTAAAGCCTAGAACCACAAAACTTCTAGAAGATATTATATATATTAAAAGAAAATCTTTGTGAACTTGAAAGGAACAAAAATTTCTTAGCAATGACTCATAAAGGGAAAAACATGATAAATTGCTCTTCTGAATTAAGAACTGTTCTCTGAAAAGATACTTTTAAGAAAATAAAAGACAAGCCACAGACTGTGAAAAAATAGTTGTAAGCCACATATCTGATGAAAGCTTTTATCTAGAATATATTTTTTAAGGTCCTCAAAGTTTAATAGCAAAGTTCAACAAAACATTCCAATTTAAAATGTGTAAAATATTTGAATAGATATTTCAACAAAGATATGAAGGCAGCAAATACATTCATGAAGTTATACACAACATTACTAGTTATTCAATTTACTGACAATGAAAATGTCAGTAGATACCTGCTGAAATGACTAAAATTGAATAGCCATTCTAAGAGTTGGCAAGGACATGGAAGAATTTGAGCTCTCGTACACTGCTGGTGAAAATGTAAAATGGTCCAACCACTTTGGAAACCCCTTTGGTATTTTCTTAAAATGTTAAGCATACATCTGATATATGACCCAGCCATTTCTGAAAGACTACGCCCATGCAAAGATTTATAAGTGAATGTTCATAGTAGCTGAGTTTCTAAGATCCATGCCTAGATAAACCCAATGCCCATTAAATATTTCAGTCCATTTGGGCTGCTATAACAAAATACCATAGATTAAGTAGCTTATAAACCATGGAAATTTATTTGCTATAATTCTGGAGGATGGAAGTCTGTGATCAGGTGCCACAATAATCTGGGAGGGCAACCTCTTCCAGGTTGCAAATATTTTGTTGTATCCTCACATGGTGGAAGGTACAAGCAAGCTCTCTGGGGCATGTTTCATGAAGGCATTATTCACTGGGCTTTGTCTGGATAACTCATCACTACCTAAAGACCATGCCTCCTAATACCATCACCATGCAAATTGTAAGCTTTCAACATGTGAATTTGATGGGGGAGGGACCCACAAAATTCACACCATAGCAATAGGTGAATACAGAAGAAATTATGTCATATTCATAAAATGGGGGCAGGGGTCAACCCCCCACAATTAAATGAATGAGCCTTTGATACATAAGAAACACAGTGAATCTCAAGATAATTGTGCTGTGAGAAAAGCCAACAAAAATCTGCATACGCTATGATTGCATTTATATAAAATTCTAGAAATTGCAAACTAGAGTGACAGAAAGAAGATCAGTGGTTGTGTAGGAATGAGGGAGGCAGGATAGAAAGAGGATGAAATTAAAAAGGAGCGCAAGGAAATTTTAGGCAGTTGTAGATATATTTATTTTCTTGGCTGGGGTAACGGTCTCATAGATATATTCATATGTCAAAACCTGCCAAATTGTACAGTTTAAAGATGGGTAGTTTATTGTATTTCAGTTATGCCTTAATAAGGCTGTTTAAAGAAATAACTATATTTTCCAAAACAAATTAGTCAGGAAAGTGTCACTGTTTGACATTTTTGCTTATCTGTTTTATGTCACACTTAATAAGACAGCTGGAGTCTCATAACTGCTTGTTGCATTCAATATGTTGCCTAATGTTGTCTTAGCTTAAAGTATATGAAGAACATCCATCTTCACACAAAGTATGTGTTTGGAAAAGGGAGAACAATATTAATAGCTTTTCCTGATAAATGTGGAATTCTTTTTAATTTCCATTGCATTTACCACTAACAAGGAGTGTTAAACTTGTTTCATTCTCAGTTTTCCAGTGGCTCTTATCCTTTCCTTTTGCCCACACAAGTCCTGACCCATTTTCCCAGGGCCAGTTCAAAATTGAGCTGTTTACAAAGAAAACAACCAGTGCCTGGGTACAGGGGGAGAAGGACGCCATTGGCAACAGTACTGTCCTGTGCAGGTTCCAGCAAAGGTAGGCCATGTGGCGATCCATGGGTCTCTATGAAAGTGCAGGTGGCCTGATAATGACATGGGTTGGCTAAAATGAACTGGAGAAGAGAAAGGGTGGGCCCAGCAGGAGAGGACATCTTACAGGCCAGGATCAAACCCAGAAGAGTCAACACTAGAAAGGAACAGGGGAGACCAGGGAGGTGGTGGAAAGTTCCACAAGTCTCCTCTGTTGGGAAGTAGAGACAGACGAGAAGGCATGAAGGGGCTCGCCCATTTCAGCTGAAAACGACTCTAGTGTTGGCAAGTCACAAAAATACCATGGAGACTTGAAAGGCTACCAGAGGCTGGGCAGTTTCACAAAGACAGTGAGTGATGACAGAACACAGCGCTGAGGACTGTGCTACTGAAGCAGGAACTGCAAAACCCAGAAGCAGGGAGAGTGGCCGTTCAGAGCACCTCTGTGCTGGTCATGCCACTTGACACCAGAAGAGACCACAGAGCAACTGCCAACCTGGGAGAAAGTGGCGTCACATAAAAGGGGCTTAAAGCACGCAGCTAGGAAGGCACAGTTGGAAGCAGCTCCATGCTCTCGCGATCAAGGGCAATACTGGAGGCTGGTGGGCAGGGGCACAGGTAGCAGCACCAAGGTGGTCCCCTGTCCAGCTGGTAAAGGGGATCCAGGAGCAGTTAAAGGGGCAATGATGGGGTCTGATGGCAAGTCTCTGCAGTCAAAGCGCACACACCAAGCACTGGTGATAAAGCACAAGTGGGGCAGGTGGGAGTGGGGTCGCTGACAGAGGATGGTGGGTGACAGCCTCATGGTAGCCATCACAGAGCCACCGGAAACACATGGCTGCCAGGCAACAGGGGCTCCTTCCAGTCTGTCTGGAGGGCACCTCTCAGAGGAGGTGTGTTGGCACACAGAGGTCTCATAGCAACAGGAGCTCCTTGCGGCAGAGTATGGGCCGAGAAGACAACCAGATTGTATTTTGAGCCTTTGAGGGTTTCTCTGTTCATTGAAAGCCTCCCCTGAAGATACTTCCATGACCTGGTCCCAGAAAAAGAGGTTCAGCATTGACATGCACCCCCACCAACCATGACCATATGGGCTGGGCCTGGGAACAGGGCTTCTGTCCCCAGGAGGTGGTGGAGACTCAGCAGTGGTGGAATCATTGGTCCCCTTCATTCTAGAGGACCTCTGTGAAGAGCTGACTTGAGAAGACGGGGTTTTCCATTGGCCATGGGGGTGTGGTCCTTGGGCCTCCCAGCCTTTCATCTCCAGGCTCTTCCTCCTCAGGCAGCATGAACTTCTGTTGCCTGTTCCTCTTCTTTCACTTTGCCATCATGTTTATGGCGATGGCTACAGCAGTGTTGGAGGGCAGTGAGGACACTGCATATTCTTTCTTAATAGCACATCAAAATTTAACAAGTGCTCACTTCTCTTTTTTTTTTTTTTAAAGATTTATTTATTTATGCATACAAGCACTGGGGTACAGGCCAGAGATGTGGGGGGGTGGTGAGAAGATTCACCACAGAGAGTGGGGAGCAGAACAGGCAGATCAAGTGAAGTACACTGCTGAGGGGAGCAGTGGGCACAACAGGAGAGGTCTGGTGTGCCATGTGGGTCCCCTCCCTGACCGGCAGCAGGGATCGAACTCGTGCTGCAATGGCTGCGGTTTGCTTCATAGTGTGTTGCTTAACCCACTGTGCCACCAGGGAGGCCCACTTCTCTTTTTTTTTTAATAGATTTTTTTTATTGCATTAACAATGGCTTGCACCTTTATTTGTGTTTTAGGGGTATAGCATCTCTCCCTTTTGCTGTTGCCATCATACCACATACACTCCCAAAGCACCCACGGTCCGTCCCCTTAGTCTGTTGTGCTCCCTCCCAACTTCGTCCTCTCTCCTCCCCTCCCTCTCTGGTAGTCACATTCCATAGTCAGCTTTCTAGAGTTCATTGTTAGTGTAACTCTCAGACCCTTTATTTGGTGTCTCTATATTCCACCTTTAAGTGACACTACCCCGTATTTGTCTTTCTCCTTCTGTCTTATTATGTCACTTAGCATAATCCTCTCAGCCCATCCATGTTGCCACAAACAGCAAAAGTTTATCTTTTTGATAGCTGAGTAGTATTCCATCATGTATATATATGCCACATCTTTTTATCCACTCATCTGTATTTGGGCACTTAGGTTGTTTCCATAATTTGGTCATTATAAATAGTTCTGCAATGAACATAAGAGTTCATTTTTCCCTTTAAATTAATGTTTTTATGTTATTTGGGTAGAGACCTTGGAGTAGAATTATTGGGTCATATGATAGATCCATTTTTGTTATTTTAAGAAATCTCCAAACTATTTTCCATAGGAGCTGGACCAGTTTACATTCCCACCAACAGGGTATAAGGGTTCCTTTTCCTCCACATCCTCGCCAGCACTTGTTATCTCTGGTCCTCTTCATATGGGACATTCACATTAGTGTGAGGTGATATCTCATTGTTGTTTTGATTCACGTTTCACTGCTGGTAAGTGCTAATGAACATTTTTCAAGTGACTGTTTGCCATTGTGTGTCTTCTTCAGTGAAGTGCCTATTTAGCTCTTCTGCCCATTTTTTGATTGAGTTTTTGGGTTTTTTTAACTGAAGTGCTAATTTCTTAAAGGTTAGTTGCTATGTGGAATCCGAAGCCAGATTAATGAACTTTTCATATTCTGTTATGTTAAATTCTTTGGTTGTTCTTATAGTTTGAATGTATCTTTTTCCAGGCATAGTTTTATAACAGCATGTATCGATCATTTGGAAAGTATTGGATCACTGAGTGGCATAGATCTTCCAGATGTTGAACCATTTCACTCTATACACATCCATTAATATATGTTCATTTATAGCAAATACATGTATCTGATCTTACAAAGATCTTACATTGATCTGATCAAAAAGTCTTTAGTTCTTGGAAAGCTGTCAAATTCACTGTGAGGGATACAGGTTTTCCAGAATTCTAATTTTTATGTGCAATCACAAATCTCATAATTGGCAACAAAAGTTGCTGGTTATTTTTCTGGAAATGACAGTCTCATTTAATTCATGTTTTTAGAAAATGAATTATTCAAATCTAAATAACCATTGTTTCTATGTCAGTCTCCTTTTCCCCAAAGAACAGTGTTTGCAATTCAATGCAATTCAGGAAGTCTGCAATTCAAACAATCTCACAGACTTTTCCTTGAGACAGCCACTATTCTTGGGGACGCAGCTAAAGTGCTTTAGCATACTTCCCATTTCATCACACCAAATATTAAAGAGTTATTTACTCAAGGGTTGAGACTGAGATAGCTTTTGCCTCCAGAACACTCTTAGGACACTGCTAGTTCTTTTTGCTGTGAGCGAGTGATCGTGAATCAGGCATCAGTATAATGTCCAGCATCCCATTCAGTGCCAGTGCTTTAATTGATGCTGTGCCACTGGCAGTGTCACCCAGCATGATTCTGAACTGTCGATCCAATGTTAACTCGGCGAAGCAAGGTCTCTGGGAAGCCCTCGGGTCCCAAGAAGAACATTGCTCTGGCCTGAAAACAGGACTCGTTGTGCTTGCGTGCGTCCATGTCCTGAGAAATCAGTGTGCCCCTAACAAAAGCAGCCAAGCCCTTCTGGTGGTGCAAGGGGTTAAGCACCACACAATGAAGCATCCACAGCCACTGCAGCACAAGTTCAATCCCCACAAGGGAGGAGACCCACATGGCACAGCAGACCTCTCCTGCTTACCTGCTGCTCCCCTCAGCAATATATTTCAGTGGATCTGCCTGTTCTGTTCCTCACTCTGACTCTGATGAATCCTATCACCCCAATGCCCCTGGCCTGTATCCCAGTTCTTGTACACATAAACAAAGAAAAAAATCTTTAAAACAACAACAAAACCAGCCAAGCCTGAGAGTCCCACCTCATTCATTTCATGATAATTTACCAACCGCTTCCTCTGGACCAGGTCTAATTGTAGGTGTGGACAATAGAATGAATGAAACATGCACCTTCCTTCTTAGATCTTACTTTCTAGAAGGGGGAGACAGCACATAAGCACATATTTAGGATGTCTGATGTGAGTAGTGTTGTGAGAGAAACTAAACAGAATATAGGACATGCCAGAAGGGCAGGGGGTGAGTAGGGTGTCAGGGAAGGTCTTGGTGATAAGCTGTTTGAGTAAAATCCTAAAAGACGTGAAGTGCCAACTGTGCAGATAGCCTTGAGGGTGGGGACATTTCATACAGAGAGGCAGAGTATAAACGTGCTGGTACGTGTGGGTGTGGGAGGAGCAGCAAGAGGGGTGTGTGGCTGGAGGACTGTGAGTGAGGAGAGGAGTGGGATATACTCTCTGATGAGGAGGGAGAATCACCAGACCCTATAGAACCACCCCTGCTCTCCTGCACGACCTGGGTTTTATTGAACCCAGATGGTTTTGTCCAGTATCTTAGTGAGCTCTCCCTAAAGGCCCTCAATCTTCCTGTCCATCAATATTTCCCCAGCCCACTCAATTTGCCAAATGTGCCCAGACATGTCTGGTTCTCAGGTAGGTGCCCACTGGAATCTTCAGCCAATGAACTCACTTCTGATGGGTATATACTCAGAGGTGGACAACTGGATCATATGGTAATTCTACTTTTAATTCCTTGAAGAACCACCATACTGTTTTCCTCAGTGACGATGGAAGTTGCCACTGATGGATGTGTTCACTAACTCAGTATATCTTATAATTTTATGTGATGTAAGTACCTTGAAATGTCATGTAATTTCATGTGTAAGTTATACCTCAATAAGGTTGGGGGGACCCTTACAATCTTTTCATTTTAAGTTAAAGTTGCAGTTCTCTCAGTGGCCTACAATGCCCCAAGGGACTAGCCTGAGTTAGCCCTTCTTGGGTGACCTTACCTCTTACTGTGACCCCTGCTCTCTTCCTTTCAGTCACACTGGCTTTCCTGCTTTTTGGCATGTGCCTCTGAGCATTGCACTAAGCGTTCCTTTTGCCTGGAACATTCTTCCCAAAATGGTTTTGTGGCTTGTTCCCTCTCTTTC
This sequence comes from Galemys pyrenaicus, assembly GCA_019455555.1. Taxonomy (NCBI): domain Eukaryota; kingdom Metazoa; phylum Chordata; class Mammalia; order Eulipotyphla; family Talpidae; genus Galemys; species Galemys pyrenaicus. The sequence goes on from JAGFMF010012279.1 coordinate 526,616, forward strand.
TTCGAGATTCTTTTGAAATGTGTTTTCCAGTGAACCCTTCTCTGAACACCTTTCCAACTGCACCACCTGCATATAAGACACTTCTTACTCCCCTTCCCTGCTTCATTTCCCTCCAAGTATATAGTTTCCTCTCACAAAAGATATGTTCCACTTAATAGTTTTATTTATTGTCTGTTTCTTCCTGATAGAGTTAAGTTCTATGGGGGCAGAGATTTTTGTCTTCTTTGTCAGAAGAGTATCCCTAGTTCCGCTAACAGTATCTGACCCTGTAGTACGTAGTCAATAAACAAATGAATAAATACAAGGATCTTTCTAACTGATTTGAGGTCACTGCTCCTTGCAATCCTCAATTTATTTACAACTTTCTTAACACCAATCCTATTTTGGCAGCTGATAGTGTCATGTGAAGCAAACTGTGCCTGGAAAAATACCGTCCATCATTAGTAGCCCTCAAAGCACTGCCAGGCAACAGAGATTATATTTTAACTAGTTTGGACTCAACTGCTTCCGCTCATCATTCATAAATCCAGAGCAGAGACTGACAGAGAACAAGTCGGGTCAGCCAAACAGCAGTTATAAGTGGGCCTTTGATAGCCATCCTCCTCCCCCTAGAAGTCCAGTGACCCTGTCCGAGAACCAGCTGGACTCTGGCAAAGACCCCAGAATTCTGGGAAGCTAATTCAGCACAGGAAGCACTGCTGTCCTCTTCTGAGCCTGCTGCTTGGCCATTTCCCCACAGAAAGTCTTTCTCCACAAACAACAGCAACCATTATCCTGAAGCCAGATCAATGCCCCAGCATTGCTTGGGATGTTTACCTCATCACCTACCCATTGGTTTTGAGGTAAAACCATGATATCTTAGAGTGTTCTGTCCTTTCATCCAGGAAACACAACAAGTAAGCGTGCTCTCTGTTGGGAGATAGTCTTTGATTCCACAAGGGTAACCTTGACTTTCCAGCCTGAGCTCTCACAGAGGTGGGCCTAACGGCCCCCAGCCATGTTTCCTCATTATAACTCACCAAACAATGAAAAGATTAGTCAAGAAAGATTAATGAACACTCAATGTCTTCCCAGAACAGAATTCATCACATGTTATGGGCTGAATTATATCCTTCCCAAATTTATATGCTGAAGTCTCGACCCAACTACCTCGAGAAGTAACCATATTTGAAGATAAGGTGCTTAAAAAAGTGATTAAGTTAAAATGAGGTCATAAGGTTAGGGTCCTATTTCCTTCTAAGAAGATGAAGAGGTGCACCGTTGGGGTGGGGGAAGGGACAGGTGCACTCAGAGAAAGAACCATGTGAAGACCCCAGAAAGAAGGTGTCATCGGCAAACCAGAAAGAGGGACTTCAGGTGAAAACAACCCAGCTGGCTCCTTCATCTTGGACCGCCAGCTTCCAGAACTATGAGAAAATAAATTGTATGCCAGGCTGCAGTGTGTTGCTATGGTTACTGTAACAAACAAATATATGGCTTATTTCTCATGCTCTATTTCTGTTTCTATCTGCTCGACCACAAATCATGACTTGCTGAAAATTCTGAAAATTTAACTGCCTTCCAATACAAATGCACTTTTTAAGCACCTGAGCAAAGTTCTGGTAAATATCTTTATAATTTATAGCCCACAGATGATTCCTATGGCCATGGTTACAAGCATGGTGCTATAGCCTACCTGCGGGGCAACCATTAAGTTGATTTGCAGGGAGATGGCAACTGGAATCTTGATCTTGATTTTGTTATTGTGTGAGAGTACCTGAAAACAAGAATGCTGGCATTTGCCATTCAAGCTCCTTGAAATCTATAAACCAAACCACAAATGGATTACTTTACAATGAGAGTTATTTCTTTCCAGTAGCTATGAAACTGTTATTCCTTTCCCAGGCAATGTCTTCCCACAACTGAAGTGAATTGAGACTGTGGTATCAGATCAGGGGAAGGTGATGGAGTGTTGTGGGGTCTTCACCCAAATCACCACCCCTGTCCAAGCACCAGAAAGCCAGGGCTCCCTACAGCTCCCTCGCCTGGACAGTACCCTCACAAACTGCCAGCTCTGCTCTCTCCCAGCTGACCTGCCCTTTCCCCTACTTTTTAGCCCAAAAGGGTACAATTCCACTGACCGGACTTCGTTTTTCTAAAGACAGGTTACATTCTGCTGGAACTGGAGTATTAGCTGTCTCCAAATTCTCTGAGCCCTCAATTCCAGACAGGATCTGGCTCTACTCAGACACCTATGCCACACACTGATGTGAATCGTTTTAAACCCTGATGGCTGTCATTTCTCCAGCTTTTATTCTGATGTCATGAATGAACAGTAATACCTGGTTTTCAGGTATTAGGAAAAAATATGCTCCAGGCACTATTTTATTGCATTTCCCCTCAACAACCCCTGGGAAAGCAACAGCCCAAGCTGAAGACGCCCTTGACGCTTGGTAACTGTCTCACATGCAGTTGTGTTTGGGTTCAGGTTTTGTGGCAAATTCCAAATCCCCTCGAGTGCTGGAGCAGGGATTAAGAGCTCTGTTTTGCGAAAGAAATAACAAGTGCTCTCATCAGAATTCATTTGGTTGCAAGAAACACCCAAACAGGCTTGAAACAGTAGGTGTTCTTACAAACTATGGGGCATTGGAGGTACGAAACCCAAACCCCACCCAGGCAAAGCAGCTCCAATTTGGCTCATTGCAGGAGGGGGGAGTTTGGGTAGGGGGAAGGGAGGCTGAAAGAAGAGGAGAGCAGGAGCTCCCCTCACCGCTGCTCACTGCCCACAGCCCCTGAGATCTTGTATAAAACACGTGGCAAAGTGACTTGTAGGTCTAAGGAGAAAAGAAAATTGTTACTCTATATCTTTATGGGACCTTTCTTTATTAAAAAAACACTCCACACTGCCTCTGGCTGAAGTCGATCCCTGCCCTGTTCATCTTTCCTGTGCTTTTTCCAACAACTGTTGGGAAACTGATTAATAAGCATCTCTCACAAAGTTCCTTCAAGCAGCTTCTCTGCCCCTGCTGCTCTCTCACCTGGTCTTTTGTCTCTATTCCTGACATCTTTCTTCCTTTATTTTCCCTTCACATATTCTCTCCATCAGTTGACTTTCTCAACTTAAAATTTCTGCACTTTCTCCCTTAACTTTCACTTGGCACATGACTTTGGGATCCCTTTGTTGAGCCACAACACTTAATCTACAGATTTCCACACAAATTAGCAGCCTCTGTAACTTTCAGGTCAAATTACCAAGATGGAGAATCTGGCTGGTCACAGGCCATCCAGTAGCTTAAGAGGTCTGTGACCAGTGTCCACCCACAGTGTAAGCAGCAGAGACTCAAAAGAAAGTGGCCACTAACCAAAGAAGTGGAGCATCCGAAGTGAGGGGCAAGTGTAGGAGTGAGCAGCAAACAGGTCAGTCTGTCTGCTACCCTCCAGCCTCCTACCTCTTCCAGAAAAAAAAACAAAAAAATCCAAGCCCTGTAGTTAGGGCTTCTGATGCTGGACCAAAAGCCACATCCACTAGAATATTCTCAATGAATATGCTAGAAATAGTTCCTGCATCCAGAAATAGGCCACATATATGCTGTCACTTGATTTACAACAAAAGTACTACTGCACTGTAATGATAAATGATAGTCTTGTCAATCTATAGTGCTGGAGTGACTGGGTATTTACAGAGGTGGGGTGTCCCTTGATCCCTACTTTATATTACACTTCAAAGTTAATTTGAGCTGTAGCACTGACATGTAAATGTTAAGACATAAACTGGTCAAGTGTCTAGAAGAAACAAAAGAGAATATTTTCTCAAACTATTTATAGGCAAAGATTTGAACAAAAAGCACCAACTATAAAAGTAAAAAAATATTTTGTGATAAATTGGGTCTCAATAAAATTAAGAACTTCTGTTGTTCACTATAACACAGAAAACCAACACACCAAAGGATGGGAGACAATATGTGTAGTATATACTGCAGTGAAGGATCCCTTGCAAGGAAATATGAACAGCAGCATCAATTTTTAAAAAGGACAATCAAGCCTAATAAAAGTAGACAAAGACACTTCACATTTTAAGATATCCAACTGGCCTTTAAGTATATGAAAAGCTGGTTAACATCATTACTTAACAGAGAAATGAAAATTAAAATTACGGTGTGTTCACACCCACCAGAGGGGCTAAGATTAAAAAGAGCAGGGAGGGCCTCCCTGGTGGCTCATTGGTTGAGCGCCGCACTGTGGAGCATCCGCAGCACAGCAGCACAAGTTCAATCCCCAGCCAGGGAGGGGACCCACATGGTGCAGCAGCCTCTCCTGCCTTACCCCACTGCTCCCCTCAGCAGTGTGTTTCGGTGGATTTGCCTGTTCTGCTCCCCACTCTGTCTCTGATGAATCCTCTCGCCTCCTGTGACTCTGGCCTGTACCCCAGCTCTTGTATGCATAAACTAATGAATCTTTAAAAAAAAAAAGCTGGGTACCAAGCTCTGGTGAGGGTATCCAGCAACTGGGTCCCTGACCCATCATTATGGTCCCTCTGTCATTTTAGAAAACTGCCTGGCAAGAGTCACTCAAGTTCAACACACAGCTGTGAGCCAGCAGCTCTGGCCCTGGGCATCAACCAAGGAGAAATGAGTGTTTGTGCCAACGGGGAAGCATATCCCAGTGTGCTCTTAGCTTTCTTTATACTGTCCCAGTATTAAAGCAACTGAGAGGTCTATCAGCTGGAGAATGGTGTTCTGATGTGTTCATGTAATGGAATCCTAGGAACACCATACTCAACTGAAAAAAGAAAATCTACTGATACAAGCAACATGAATCTCACATAAATTGGAACAAAAGAAGTTTGACGTGAGGTTCTGTCCACAATGAAGCAAAGCTGATAGATTGTGATAAAAAATCACAACAATGTAAACTCTCAGAGAAGACCAGGAATGGACAGCAAAGAAACATAAGGGAAATTTCTGAGGTGCTGTAGATTTTTGTATCTTGAACTGAGTGGCAGTTACATGATTTAAACACATGTAAAAAAGTACTAAACTCTATACTCATGATTATTCATCTTGTTCTTTAATAGATACTTCAATTATATATAGAAAAGTAAATAGATATATCCAAGCCTACAGACATAAATTTTAAGCAAAAGACTAAATAAATATATGAAGCAATGAGGCTTTTCTTTTTCCTTTTTCCAAACTATGTTTGCAGCCATAATTGAAATAAGAGCGCAAAAAATAACACTTATACAGTAATTAATTTTGAATAATCTTTAAAGTAACCATGGCATCGTAATATTTGATTTTTTTAATTTTAAAAAGTTTTTTAAATATTTTCCAAGAAATCCATATATTCTCTCATCTGTAAATGTTGTTTCATTTTAAATATTGTTTCATTATAAATGTTCTGGAAGTCTTGATTTTTGTTTCACAAGTAATGGTTTAGCTTTAACAATGAAACACACAACACAATCTCTACCCTTAACCATTCTGGAAATTGGTGATGTTAAGAAAAGTGAAGCTGGGAAACCATTGTTTTCTTCTCTAAGATGAAAGAGAAAGACTATTTCTGTAAAGAAGAATTGAATGGACTTACTAATGCTCTTTGGTCATATTTCTTCTCTGAGGGCAACACCATCATAACATAAGTACTTCCCACACCTGGTCTCCTACTGGTTAGGAAAACACCTGGCCATGGACACCGGTGTGACTGATCTTTGTCTGCTCCAGACAAAAGAAGCATAGAATTACACACCAGGTCCAGGCTGGGTGAGAAAAGAAGGGTGTGGTATGCCTTGACATCATGTCTAGGACACAGGAGCTTCCAACTGGAGGCAACATGCAGAAAAACAGACATGAACTTGAGCAGCAGAAAACTTGGGTCTGCATGGCAGAGTGTCCTCCAACTGACCTCTCAGACAATTTGATTTGCACCTGAGGGAAAAGTCTGCATAAATTAATTTTTAATAGTATTAGACAAGAAAATAATAAAACTTTAAAAAGAAAAAAATGACAGGACAGAATGGAAAGGACTATCCAAATAGTTCTCTGTTCTACCGTGAATGAGTTATGTGACCTTATTTGAGTTCCCTGACTTTTCTGGGTCCTCATTTTCTCATTTGCAAAAGGGAGGGATTAAGTTAGAGTCACAGTCTCTATCAGCCTTCCCTGTCCTGACCTTCAATTGTGTTTCGCATTCTCTACTTAAAGAACTGCTGGCTCAGGGGGTCGCACTGTGAAGCATCCCTGGTCAGGGAGGGGACCCACATGGTGCAGCAGACCTCTCCTGTCTCGTCCACTGCTCCCCTTAGCAGTGTATTTCTTCAGTCCATCTACCTGTTCTGCTCCCCACTCTGTCTCTGGTGAATCCTCTCACCCCCCACAACTCTGACATGTACCCCCAGCTCTTGTATGCATAAATAAATCTTTAAAAAAAAAACAAAAGAACTGGAACATGGGTGATAGAGTTTGAGAAAGACTCATGCAATATGCAGTCCAAGGAAAAGCTGGCCTCATACAGGCATCGCCTTGTCACCTGGCAGACCTGAGCATCCCGGCGGCACGTTGAGTAAGTGTGGTGGGCAGGATAATGCCCCCCTAAAGACACCCGCATCGGAGTACCTGGAACCTGTGAAGATGCTAAAAGTGACCTGACAGGTGTGGTCAAATTAAGGATGTTCAGGTGGGGGTGATGGCTACGCTGGATTATCCAGGTGGGCCCAGTGTAACCTTGCAGATTCTTAAAAGGGGGAGCAAGAGGGCAGGGCGATGATAGAAGAAAGAGGTTGGAGTCTCATGATAAAGGGCACATGGGCCGAGGCTCACTGGTGGCCTTGAATTGTTGAGAAAGGCAAGAAAGACATTCAGCTCTGAAACCTCCAGAAGGAGCTCGAGCTAGCCAACACCTTGCTGTAGCCTTCTGAATGCGAGAGGACAGACCTGAGCTGTTCACGCCTCTCAGGCACCGTCACTTGTTAGAGCAGCTGCGGGAAGCGGATCCGATGAGCTATCACTCTGGTTTGAGAGGTGACCGGCACCCAGGGCGCGGGTGGTCCTCCGGTGAGCGACCGTGAGCGACAGTGAGTGAGCTGGGCTAAGAGGCTCCGTGGGGAGCAGTGAGGCATGACGACTAAGAGACTGTGGGTCACCCTGCCTGGTCACAACTGTCCACCACAGAGCTGGGCAGTGCCCATCCCCATCCCCCTGGTACTCCCCAGCCTGTGCAGGGCTCGGCTCTCCAGCCCTTCCTGCCCAGCCCACAGGCATGAGAAATCATAACTTTGTACAGGAACTGGAGCAAGGCCCTGGAGGCCCAGCCCCCACTGGGGTCCTGACGGAGGGGTCTGGGCAGCTGGGGGCAGTCCTGATCAGAAGGACATGGAGGGACTAAGGTTGTAATGTTGACGGCAACTCGATTTCACACCTTCAGCAGCCTCACTGTGCGACCAACTAATGCTCCAATGTGACCACACTCCTCAAGGGGTTTTGGCCTCAGTTTCTCCCAGAGATGGAGGCCTGACAAAGGGGCTATGGGGACAAGGCAGATGAGGTGTCCGGCCACTGACCCTCAGACTGGCTGTATAGCCCGGCCTGCTGGCAGCAAGTCACAGCCCAGCCGCAGGTGCAGTTAGACTCCCGTCCCCAAGAGAGGAGGGAGAACGGCAAGTGATCAGATCTGGGGGCCGCGACAGGGGACAGCGGAGCCAGAGAGGTCCCAATCACTGAAAATGTCACCGCCACCCACCAGCTGGTAGCAGAACTGGAACCCACAGCTTTTCACAGGATGTGATCCTGCCCTTCTGTGATATCGTGTTACTCTTGGAAACAACAATGATCAAAAGCCACAAGCAGGGCATGCATGATCCCTGGTCCACAGCCAGAAAGAACCAGCACAGGCAGCATCTGTCTGCACTCGTGCTCCCCAGGGAGTGTCTCTGTCTCTCTGTCAACCTTGTTCTGCGCTGTGCTTGGATACGTGCGTGTATAACACATCCCTCTCCCCTCCAGCCAGCTCACTGTTTCTTTTAGACCTGTCTTACCATCTCTGACACTCTCTCTCTATCTGTGTCATATCACTATCAAACATTTGATCCCTGAGTCATATGTCTGTATACCTCTTTCTGTTTCTCCATCACGCGTTCATATTTAGTTTGAATCATGCAAATCTAAGGAGCTCATTATCTGTGAAAAAAAATCAGAACTGTAATGCTTTTTCTTTTTCTCTTTTTAAAAAAAGATTTATTTATTTATGCATACAAGAACTGGGGTACAAGCCAGAGATGCAGGGGTGAGAGGTGAGAAGATTCACCAGAGACAGAGTGGAGAGCAGGACAGGCAGATCTACTGAAATACACTGCTGAGGAGAAGTCTGCTGCACTATGTGGGTCCCCTCCCTGGCTGGGGATCAAACTCATGCTGCAGTGGCTGTGGATGCTTCATAGTGCAGTGCTTAACCCCTTGCGCCACCAGGGAGGCTCCTATAATGCTTTTTCAATAGCAAGACACCGTAAATATCTGTCTTTGTTTCCTTTAATACCCACAATGCACACTCCCGCATGACCCTCAGTGTCACACTGCCTGTGTGACCTCAGGGTTGGAGATCTTCTGGCAACAGCCTGAGCAAGAAGACATCAGCTGTGAGGATGGATCTTTTGCTCTAAGCTCTGATACTGATATCTAGGCATGCCTTAATCCTTACAGCAACTGCTGGCCCACAGGCACCATCATTTCACTCAAACCATGAAATGAACTACAAAGGTTATTTATGATTATTTCTAGATGGAACTTGCATCTCGAAACTTGCCTGGATAACTCAGCTCCATTCCCGTGCACAAGGGCAGTACCTCAAACTTGGAAAGTCCTAAAGAATAATTTGCATTATCATAATTAATGTGTGTGGCACACTTACTGTTGTTGTCTTGGGGAGTCTCTGAAGTCCCTTCAGAGTTTGGAATCACCTGAGCATTGAGACACAGGGGGTGGCAGGTGGAGACCAGAATGCAGTCCCCGCGTGATGAAGTGAGCCTGGAACAAGACTTTAGATGTGGACAAGTGAACTTGAAACATTTGATCCCTGAGTCGGACTGGATCGCCAATTACAGGAAGTTCTTTGCAACCACAGACCCTTCTCCAAGGACAGAGTTCACCCCCCTTATCTTGTCATACGCGGAGACAGGCTGGAAACTGCCCTGCGGGGATCTTATTTCAAGGAGAGTGACTGAGGACTGGAGCTCATTTCTTCTCCCAGACTCCACATCAGAGAAGTCACTTCTCTCCCGGGGGAGAAGACAGAGAGTTCAGGAGTGTTGTAATTAAAGTCCCTCCACCTAGAAACACAAAGAGTGGAGAATATGTGTTCCCCCAACCTTACTCAGCCTGCAGTTTTGTGCTACTCATTTCCAAAAAAAGCCTTACCTCATAGAATCCTCAAAAGATCCTTGCAAAATAAATCCTGTCATGGGACAGGAAGAGAACAAGGGACTATGGTGATGGTGGACAGGTAAATTGGTGGTGGAAATCCTATGGGGACCACACCAAGAAAACAAATCAAATATTGTAAGAAAAAAATAAATACAATATTAAACAACAACAACAACTGCCATTCAACCACATTTTTGACAGTGTGGCTCAGAGAAGTTAAGTGACTTGGCCAAGATCACACAGTCAATGAGTGGTGGCTCTAGAATTTAAACATATGTAGTCCAATGCCAGAACGTTATGCTTAGACTATTTCCTAACACCCCCATAGAAGGAAAAACACAGATTCTAGAGTTGCACCCAGCCATCTGCTCCTGGAGAAACCCAGGCACTGTGTACCAGGAACTACATAGAAAGCACCTACTGTCAGTAGTAGGAAGACCTGGCAAGACCCACTGATGGGAGACTGGATAAATGCATAAATAAAAGACAGTAATGCCCAGCAGACAACAGCAAAAGGCCCAGGCAGAAATACAAGTATTTCTGCACAGGTAGAATAGGAATACATCCAAAGAACATAATGGGGAGAGGGCCTCCCTGGTGGCACAAGGGGTTGAGTGCTGCACTATGGAGCTTCTGCCACCACTGCAGCGAGAGTTCGATCCCCGACCAGGGTGGGGACCCAGATGGCACAGCAGAACTCTCCTGTCTTGCTGGCTGCTCCCCTCAGCTGTGTATTTCAAAAGATCTGCCTATTCTGCTCCCCACTCTGCCTCTGGCAAATCCTCTCACCCACAACACCTCTGGCCTGTACCCCAGCTCTTGTATGCATAAATAAATTCTTTAAAATAAAAACACATAATGGTGAGAGAAAAGCGAGCAAGAATAGAGGATGATTCTATTTAATCTAAGTTAAAAAACACAAAGTTAAAATATACATTGTTTAGGAATACAATCACGGGCAGTAAGGGCATAAAGAGAAACAAGGAATTAACACAGGATAGCCACACCTCCAAGTCAGGGAAGTTCAGTCAGGAAGATCATACAGAAAGTTCTGGGCTTTGGGAATATGGTCTTTGTTGACATGAGGGTAAATACCTATGAGCAGAATTATTCTTATTCAATTGTAAAAGTATGTTTTCTACTCTATTGTGTGTAAAACTTGGTTTGCAATGTTTTTAAATAAAAATATTAACTCGAAGAAGTCTATGGATTGACCCAAGTCCAAAGTTTATGAAAGAACTAGGAACAAAACTCAAATTTCTAATGCACACAGATTATAATTATTATGGAAAACGCTCCCCTAATTATACCAAATGAGCATTAGCTCGTTAAATAAGAAACACGAGGGATTCCTGGGTTCACAAGGCACCGAAGAGCTAACATCCTTCATCTTGAGGATTTAGGGGTTTCGAGGATTCAGGGCCTAGGGTTCTAGAAACTGACCTCATTTGTAAAATGTGATTAAAACCACACTTGATGGGTCTAAAAAGCAATCTTTCGTGTAAGGCATTTAAGCTAGTTCCTACCACAAAGTAAAAATTCAATAAATATTCATAGCTAATATTGGCCTAGAGATGAAAAATCAGAAAATATAACTTCCAGGGCATGCACAGAAGAACCGTTCTATACCTTTTAGTATGTTTGTGTTGTGAATAGAGCAGTTACTATGTTCTTTCTGAATTAGGGAATTAATAAAAAGAGAAATCTGAATTGGTGCCACTGGAAGACTCAGCTGCCATTATGACACATTCAAAGTAGAATCTGGAAATCATTAGTTCTCAAGGTCCCTCCTGTCAGAGGCCTCCAGCTTCCTTTGCATCTGAATTTCCAGCATCTGAGTTGCTCTAAAGTTTCTTCCCAAATGTTTGGGTTTCCTGGGGTCTTTTCACATGAGGAGTCCTTATTCTTTGATGCAACCCTCCTGAGCCAGGGGCCTGCACACTCTCGGGGACAGCAGCCTGAACAAGGCAGAATGCTCAGGCAAATCTGTTCTCTCACCACAGTCTTCAACATTATCACTTAAACTCCAACCCCCTCGATTTCCAAGATGCCAGGACAGTAAGTTTAGCATTGGGTGAGGACAAAGACTCTGGAGTAAGACACCTCTGGGTCCAAATCTTAAGTCTGCCACAGGTTAACAGTGTGATCTTTGATGAACTACTCTCCCTAAGCCTCTATTTCTGCATCTGTATAATGGGCATGTTATCACTTTCCTTGTTATGAGAATCAAGTCCTATCTCACATGGGAAACAGGTCCAGCACCAGGCATACTATGAGTATTCACCAGAACCTTGACTGACTAGTCCTCGTCATCAGACTCTGCAGTCACCCTGTTGGTTTCATTGTCCGGCTGCCCCTCCTCTGCCTGTACCCTTAACATTGGGGCTCTTCTTCTTCCTTCCTTTGTCCAGGTGACCTCCCCACCCCCAGGACTTTCATGGCCACCTACCACACAAGATGAATTGATGCTCCCGGAGTTCTCATATGACTTTGGACCCGTGTCCAAGTTCTAGGTTGACATTTCCAACTGTCTATGTATCATGTCGCCTTAGAGGTTCTTCAGGCACCCCTGCCAGAGCCCACCATCATTCTCATCATCATCAAACCACCACCACCACCTGATCCATTTTGTCTCCATTCCATTTCACCCACTTATCTACTCGGTCTCCAAGGTAGAAACTGTGAAGCTATATAAACCCTGCATGCTCCCTCCCCAAGTCCTAGGATTTGAAAATGTGTCCTGGCTCCAGCTCAACCCCAGCCCCTCTTGACACCAAGCCTTTCAGGGTCCTCACTGCACAATGGATAAATGAAACAACCTCATGTTTGCTGCCTATTTGCCTTCACACAGTAACTCTCTCCCATATCTCACCATCCTCTAGTCTCCATTCAACTTATCTTCCTCAAAAGAACAAGTATCAGATGGCTTCATTCATATTAAGAGAATATGGAAAAACAAAGACAAACCCTTGACATCGGATGGTAAAATTGAGACAACCAGAAGGGAAGGATGGCTGGGCGAGAGTGGAGAAGAGAGGGGGCCCACTGGAGCATGGTGGAAGATTACTGGGGTTTGGTGTTGGCCATGGTGTGAAAGTATACATTGTAAAGGTTTAAACCTATAACCTCGGGGCCTCCCTGGTGGTGCAGTGGGTTAAGCAATGCACTATGAAGTAAACCACAGCCACTGCAGCACGAGTTCGATCCCTGCCGCCAGCCAGGGAGGGGACCCACATGGCGCAGCAGACCTCTCCTGTCTTGCCCACTGCTCCCCTCAGCAGTGTGTTTCAAGTCAACCTGCCTGTTCTGCTCCCCACTCTGTCTCTGGTGAATCCTCTCACCACCCTGGACTCTGGCCTGTACCCCAGCTCTTGTATGTATAAATAAATAAATCTTTAAAAAAAAAAGAAAACCTATAGCCTCTAGAACAAATACAAGTTTGAAAGCCAACACTACCTCAAAAGACATAATTAGGAAAAGAACAATATTTTAACAAAAAATTAACAATAAAATATTGTGGGTATAAACCTGAAGTTCAAGAAGGAAAAAAGGGTGTCAACATGGTTCTAGTGTTTATTACTTAGAGGCTAAACCACCACTCCCAATAAAAATAGACGCTCCAGCTCTAGGACCCATGCTCTGCAGATGCTTTGAATGATGTCAAAGGCATCAGGGCCACAAGAGGAATTTCTGCTGAGTCATGGGATTTCTGTTGCCATGAGGCATCCACTCTCCAGCAATGCCCACTGAGAACTTTGTATGAGGGGCAAATGAGCTACAGTGTTGAGCCATGGTACCTTCTTGAGTTCGTTTCTTATACAATCTAGAATTACCTTAACAAACACACCTGTCAACCGTCATGAACTTAAATATTTCTATAGCAGTGCATGGGTAAGAATTTACACCCTCAGAACCCTGGATTTTACCAGAAAACAGAGTTGATGTTTAGACAGCAAAGTAAGGGCCATCATTACCCTGACAGAGCCAGACTCTGGAGTTTTGCAGAAAATGTAACATCGACATTACTGACACGAGCCGATGCTATGAGAAGGAAGAAAATGGAAGGCGTTTTTCCCAATTTCAGTTCCCTTCAGATGTCACAATCAGATCATCCAGATCGAGAATTACCTGAAGCTGTTTCATCCAGAGGCAGTAGAAACCAGGACATTTAAGATAAGAAGAGCAGTTATACTCCCAGAAGATTCTTCATGTACAAACACTGACAGCTATTTAAAGACAGTAGAAGATTGAGACTGCGTAGCTCTGTGTGTGCGTGTGCTTGTGCATGTGTGTGTGTGTATTGGGGGTGGGAGTGTTAGATTTTTGCTAAAGAACTAAATGAGAAAGTTAAGTCATATGTCCCCAGGACTGACTCTGTCCCAGTTGGAGACCAGTAGCAGCAATGGGGGAAAGACAGTTCAGATAGACGCCTGAGGTTATTTTCTAAATACCTCCCACTACGCCCCATTTCTCCTCATTCCCCAAAAGATTTCCTAGGCAAAGAGCTCCAGCGGGCTGCACTTGCCACTGCTGTGCACAAGATGTGCGGGCTGTCACATGTCACTATGAACATCTCCTTCTTCCTCAAAGCCTTTTTTGGTCAAGGAAGCAAAATCATACCAGTTTACCTCCACACCATCTTTAACTCTCAACTAAAGAGAAAAGTAAGACTGATCCTCTGTCCAAGTAGAGTGGGTGGCAACTGACAAGAGGAGATCTTGGGCCAATGAAACGAGCGATAGACAGAAAAACGTCAGGCTAGCAGGAGTTGGGGGCAGCCTGCAGGCGTCCATCCATGAGCTTGGAGAAGCCTTGGAACTCAGTTCCCCATGGACCCTGAGTTCAGGGTTAGACTCAGGGTTAGATACTCCCTAAGCTCTGATCCATGAGCATAAGTGGCCTGTTCTGTGGCATGTCGCCACGCCCTAGGGCCACTGCTGACTGACCAGAGATGGACATCCAGCCCACGGTGGCCAATATAGGGACAGTTTAGGTCAGCCTACCAGATAATCTGGGGAGAAATCTCTGCCCTACTGAGATAATGGTGATTGAAGCATCAGTTCTCTGGCAAAAATATGACTTGAACATAGAGAAAGAGCCCATCTTTAGTGGCAAGAGAAGAATATAGGAAAAAAAAAAACAGAGAGAAAGGACAGGCAGGATTAGGAAAAAAAAACATTGAAAGGTCTCTAAAAAGGAGAAACCATGAAAGAAGCCTGCAGGATCTGAGGAGGCAGAAGTGAAAACACAAGGTGGCTGTTGAGCGTGTGTTAGAGACACTAACACAAAGGAGCAATGCCCAGAGCGCTGACTGCACACTCCCGCTCCAGGCCACATTCCAGTGACCTGTCTCCAGGCAGTGGGCATTGAGTGACCTTCTGCCACAATTCAGTCTGGACTCCACATGTCCTGTGTCCTCGTTCATGTTCAGAAGTTGTGTAGCTTTCCCTTGGTTCCTAAAATTCCTGGCAACTAACTTGAGACCGTTTTCCTCGTTTCCATGGGTACTCTAGTGACACTCACCTAACCTGAAGTAACAAAAGTGCATTCTTTTGTATTCCCTGCTACCAAGGAGCGAGTGTGTGTTATGTTTGTGTGGTAATGTGTGTGTGTGGTATCTGTGTGTTTTGGTATGTGTGTGTTGTGTGTGTACAGTGTGGTGTATATGATGTGTGTGGTGTGTTGGTGTGTGATGTGTGCGGTGTGTGTGGTAATGTGTGGTCTGTGTGTGGAAATGTGGTATGTGTGGCATCTGTGTGTATGTGTGTGTTGTGTGTGTGCATTGTGGTATATATGATGTGTGTGGTGTGTTGGTGTGTGATGTGTGCGGTGTGTGTGGTAATGTGTGGTGTGTGTGGTGTGTGTGTGGAAATGTGGTATGTGTGGTATCTGTGTGTGGATGTGTGTATTGTGTGTGTGCAGTGTGGTGTATATGATGTATGTGGTGTATAGTGTGGGGGGGTGGGTGTAGGGAGGATGAGCTGAGAGTTGAAACAACGTGCAGGCAGGTAGCAGAGATCGTCGGCACCAGGACAAGGGATTCTGCTGGGAGACTGCGTCTGGGAGTAGCAGAAATGCGCTGCCATTTGGGCTTCACACACTGTCTGGCCTGAGTCTGTGACTTCCTGCCTCCCTGAGTTTCTCTTTTTCTTAAATACACTGCAGGGTAAAAGAGTACATGTCCCTTCCATTGACATCTCTGACCCCTCGTTTTAGTACCTCAGACAGCCAGCTCCTTCCACAGAAATGCTTTGCGGGCTGCAGAGCAAGAAGCCCGGTTTGGACAAACCTCTGTGGTGGGCGGCCAGGCTTGGCAGGCACCTTCTCACGGCCTGGTGCCGCCCCAGGGGCACTTCCTGAGTCCCATCCTCGCAGTTTCAAGACTGCTCTACCCAGCAAGGTGTCCTCAGCTCTGTGTGTGTGTTAAATGTTAGGCCCTCGGCAAGGGTGTGGGGCAGAATGGTTGGGCCGAGCAGCTGGGATCCTCACCCCCACCCTGTGTCGGGTGGGGGCGGCGCAGGCTCACCCACTGTAGACGTGCAGCTCTCCCCTCTCCCGGTAGGAGGCAGCATTGCCCCTCTGCCCGCTCTGCCTTTCCACAGGCTTCTGCCTAGGCAGGAATATGGGAAAAAAGATTTTATCTTCCGAAAACACCATCCAGCCTCAAATGTCAAGACGCTCCAAGATTAATCTAGATTTCCTCCTCCTTTTAAGGCCTCAGATTTGACACAGAATCATAAAATCCTAAAAAACCAGAAGGATTATATCACAGGCAGCACAGTGGTTTAAAGATGAAGATACAGACCCAAAGAGGCAGAGACTTAAATAAATGTTGGCGGCTCAGACTGTTAAGTTATCTGAACTAAATATAAAAGCAATCAAGGAGGTAACATATCTGAAGAAGGTATTGATTATCAATTTCTGAAAGTCAGAACTGACCTTTTTCCCCTAGATCATATTTATCGAGGTAAAGTAGGTTTACATCTTTGTACCTGCTCTCTGAATTATAGATTCCAACCTCTACAAATGTTTACTTTCACACCCTGCCCGCTATTCCTTTTAGTAGGAAAACAGCTTATTAAATACCCACGTGAAACTTTAAGAAGAAATGTTACAAGGCCGCTGAGGCATACCTTGTTTGTGGTATGGAGATCACCTGCTCCTTGTCTGGTGCTTTCCTGTTGTGGGAAACCTGTCTGGGATGGATGTGCTTCACCTCCTAGAGGGGGCGTGGCGGTGGGGTGGGGTGGTGTTTGTAGACATGAGCCAGTAAAACACCTGTGAGTGCTTAAAGGCCCTGAAATCCACACTATAAGACCCGGCCAGCCAATACCATGCTGATAACACGAAGGAATAATACTCAGTGATTGTAGGGTCAGAGAAAAGTTATCAGGCTTTTCCGCCCTCCTGCCATTGGTATAATGATGGACACCTGTAGTGCTGCACTCATACCTAAGTGGGCATGCGCAGGTGGGTGCACCTGGGCTGAGACATGAGCATATAAGGGTGGTGTCACGAGGATGCCAGCAGAACAGAAAGCCTGCAGAAGCAGAGCAGAAGTGCAGGGGAGAGACAGAGGCAGAGAGAAGCAGCATTAGCAGCCGAAAGAGTGAAGATGCGCCAGGGGCTAGGAGGCCTGCCAGCCTCCTGGCCCCCCGGCCTCCTCCCGGCACCCCTGCCTGCTGTGTACCTGGTCGCCTCTGATAATAACAGCCTGAAAAAAGCCACCAAGGGCTCCAGGACTCCTCCTTTACCCTGTCTGCCCAGAATCCTCTAGAACTTGCTCTGTGACCCTTGCTGGCACCACAGTGATGAAAAAAGCTGAACTCATGCAATTTGCAGCAATATGGGAGGCTCTGGAAGGCATTATTCCAAGTGGAGTGATCCAGAGGAGAAAGACTAATAGTAGATATGGTTTCACTTATACGAAGGGCATAGAGAAAACGAAAAAGACAAAGACACATTTTTAAACTGGTCCTTGAAAGCTGACCCAAGATCTGAGACAAGGGGGGGCAGGGGAAAGAGTGTGAGATGGGGGCACAGTGGACTGTGGTCGAGCACTAGGATGCTTGGTGGTGGGTGAGCTATAGCGATCACACCTGAGGGGAGAGCTGCTGCTATACTGCCAACAAAATTAACAAGGGTATAAAACAATGGTACTTCAATAAATGTTTTTTAAAGGTTAAAACACACACACACACTAAATACCCTGGCCAGCAGCCAATACCCCCTTCCTTTCTACCCCATCCTAGTGATCAAGCCCATAAAACTTGTGCCCCAAAGCTCTCAACCCCGGACGGCTCCGGGCAGTTGCCGCCCCTCCGTTATTACATGACCCACAATAAATGTCCCTCACTTGAAACTAGTTACTGGCTTCTTCAAAATTTGTCTGGAATTAATTGGTGAACATTAAAGACCCTTGAGAATCAGCAGCAGACACTCTTGTCAAGTCCTGTGCAACAGCAATCTAATGTCAGCTGCAGTGCCAGGCACAGACATAATCTACAAGAGATTACTGTAAAAAGAAAATTAAAGTTAAAAAGAAACAGTCACAATTCATTTTAATACTTTACTATTGAACACTATATCAAAAATAGTATCATTTCACTATGTGATCAATAGAAAATTATGAACGAGATCTACACGTACTTTTTCGGATCTGAGCCTTTGGAATCTGGTGTGTATTTCACATTCTGAACACAACTAAGTGCAGGGGCGCGGGTCCCCTGTACAGCCAGTGTTCCCATGTGCAGGAGCGGTCCCATGTGCAGGAGTGGTCCCGTGTGCAGGAGCGGTCCCGTGTGCAGGAGCGGTCCCGTGTGCAGGAGTATCCCCGTGTGCAGGAGTGGTCCCGTGTGCAGGAGCGGTCCCGTGTGCAGGAGTATCCCCGTG
>JAGFMF010012279.1:546720-623139 GCA_019455555.1 Galemys pyrenaicus
TGTGCAGGAGTGTCCCCATGTGCAGGAGCGGTCCCGTGTGCAGGAGTGTCCCCATGTGCAGGAGTGTCCCCATGTGCAGGAGCGGTCCCGTGTGCAGGAGTGTCCCCATGTGCAGGAGTGTCCCCATGTGCAGGAGCGGTCCCGTGTGCAGGAGTGTCCCCATGTGCAGGAGCAGTCCCGTGTGCAGGAGTGTCCCCATGTGCAGGAGTATCCCCATGTGCAGGAGCGGTCCCGTGTGCAGGAGCGGTCCCGTGTGCAGGAGCGGTCCCGTGTGCAGGAGCGGTCCCCTGTGCAGCGAGTGGTCCTGTACTGGCCGCTGCGGAATTGAGCGACCGGCTTATTTTGAATTTGCGGAGTCTTGGGGTCCCGCTGCACAGGCATCTGCCCTCCTCCAGAGCACGCTGCAGAAATGCCTTATACAAACAGAATCTAATGGGCTTTGATCAAATTTTTAATCAAAAGGAGCTTCCAGTAGCAAAACAACCTACTTAAACCCTCCCTCCCCTTCTCAGACAAACTCAGAAGGACACCAGAGAAGCACATTGTTATTATTCTTAAACATGAGCGAAAGTGCACACGGTCAGGTCAGTGGCAAAGCGAACTTGATGCAAGAAGCTGTCCTGCCCTGTCCCAGAGGACCGGCAGCCACGGCCCAGGGCTCTGTTCTGAGCAGCAGTAAGCCTGCTGAGAATAAATGCAGGCTCCTCCCAGCTGCTGAAAACACCAGAGGCGATTTTTTACAAACACACCCTTCTTTTTTTTTTTTTTTTATAGGGGAGGGTGGAAGAGGTGGACTGTAATATCAGTGTTAACTGAGGGCAAAAAAACCCCAAAAAACATCAAAGCCAAATGGCTGTCAGGACTGGGAGTCACTGCAAAGCGCTCGGGGATGGAGAGCAGCTTCCAACACAGCATCAAAATAGAGGACAGCCAAGGTCAAGCTGGCACCACCAGGGGAGGGTGAAGCCCCTCCTCCCCAGGAAAGGTGTGTCCCTTTGGGGGTGTGGGTGCTCTCAACAGCAGTTTTTGAGATTTGGCGCTTCATTTTCAGGCCAGTATTTGAACACCCCCAAATCTGAGGAATTGCTCTTTCCTCTTTCTTCTACCGCCCTCACACCCAGTCTTAGCAGTGACCTACAGAGTGGGCGTTTCACCCTAGAAAGGGAGTAGATCTTCTCATCCTCATGCCTGAAAGGAAAGTAGCATCTTCCCTAAAGGAAGCTGAGTCTTTCTTTTACTTATGCATCTCAGATGAGAGTCCTATGCAGCAAGACTCTGCAGTCCTGCATAGGACTCTGACGAGATTGGTCTCTAAGAGCCTCTGAGTCATTGTTCTAAAGGTAACCATTGACATTCTCTGTGTCCCCCACTGGTTCTCTATAGTGACTAATGTTCTTTGTAATCATAGTAGTTGTAATGCTCTTCTGCCTGCTTTTCTTACTGTGCCAATTTGCTAGGGCTACTATCACAAAATGCCTCAGATTAGGTAGCTTAAACAACAGAAATTTATTTTCTCACAGTTCTTGAGGCTAAAAGTAGATCAAAAACGTTGGTTCCTTCTAGGCATTTTGAAAGAGAATCAATTTTGAGTTTCTTCCTTAGCGTCTGCTGTTTCTGATAACAGATGAAACTGAGGGGTGCCCAGGCCCTGAAACTACTAAGGGGAGAAGCACACGCTGCTCGTCCTAAGGGTGTAGACACACAAAGAGGAGCAGCTAGACTAGTGTGCTAAAGACTTTGATAGAAAGAAAAGATGAGTGAGGGACAGAAAATTTTCAAAATACAGACTCCTATCAAACCCCAAAGTCACCCACCTCAGGGACAAATGTGCAGCCAACCAGGCAGGACCCAGAGCTGAGGGCACAGGCCCAAAAGCAAAGCTGCCAGGATGAATCCAAGGCACAGACCAGCAGGAAGACCAGCCAGGACCCAAAGAAAGGAGTGAGAAGGAGAGACTTGAAGTTCAAAATATCCCAGCTAAGTTGGAAAATCTACCATGAGGTCGAGCTGTCAGTTGCCATTGTCCTGAAGACAGAACTGGATCCACACAGCCTGTTCCAAGCGCTGAAGACTTGGAAAGAGAGCAAGCTCAGTTGTCTTCAGTCTTTTGAAGGTCAATATGGCTACTCAGGGGGGCCTCCTGAGGTGGCGCAAGGGGTTAAGCACCGCACTATGAAGCAAACTGCAGCCACTGCAGCACGAGTTCAATCCCTGCCGCAGGCCAGGGAGGGGACCCACATGGCGCAGGCAGACCTCTCCTGCCTCCCCGGTTGCTGCCCTCAGCAGTGTGTTTCTGGCAATCTGCCTGTTCTGTTCCCCACTCTGTCTCTGGTGAATCCTCTCACCCCCTCCTCTACACCTCTGGTCTGTGCCCTAGCTCTTCTATGCATAAATAAATATATGGCTACTCAGCTCTGCCCCTAGTTCCCAGGGTTCCCCTGTATCATCTCCCACCATTTAGAAAGTTAGTTCATGGC
Source organism: Galemys pyrenaicus (assembly GCA_019455555.1). Classification (NCBI taxonomy): domain Eukaryota; kingdom Metazoa; phylum Chordata; class Mammalia; order Eulipotyphla; family Talpidae; genus Galemys; species Galemys pyrenaicus. The sequence goes on from JAGFMF010012279.1 coordinate 549,198, forward strand.
ATACTGGGAGTCATAGTCAGATGTTGGAGGTGCAGAGGTGCGGGCCGAGTTCAGAGTTCATCCCCCACCGGCGGAGGCCCTGGAGTCACTCCACTCACAGCTGGCCGGCCCTCTTTGCTGTTCCTGTGCCTGCAGAGACATCAACCCGTCTCTGGCTTCATCTGCATGTGGCATCCTCCCTGAGTGCGTCCAATTTCCCCCTTTTTATAACACCATGCTAGATCAGGGTCCACCTCATCTTAACTAATTACATCTGCAATGACCCCACTTCCAAAGAAAGTCCAGATCTGAGATCCTGAGGACATCTTATAGGGGGGAAAAAACCCAAACGGTACATCAAAAGGTCTTTCCAACAACCATTAGACAGGTTCTTTGATAGTTTCTCCCCAGTTTGCAGGGGACACCCAAGGCACAGAGAGGGGAGATGGCGCACCGAGATCCTGTGGTTGGCGAGTGCTAAGACCTCCCCAGACCACCCATCTCCAGGCAAAGCAGCGGTGCAGCCCTAGGAGATGAGTGCGAGCATTACTATCTCAAGCGTGCGTGCGCCTGAAGAAACAAAAGCACACAGAGGTCAGGAGTAACCCGGGTTACTTCTTGGCAAGGTTGGAATTTGAACCCACTGCTGTTTGGCTCCAACATCCAAGCTGTTACCTACCAAGGTATATAACTTCTGTGAAATAAAAAATCTTCCCATAATTCAGGAAAAACTGCTTTGCCATTTCACATGTTCCAAGAGCTGCATAATTTTTGCTGCTGTTGGTGGTGTATGGGGGCAAAATTCTTCCACTCCACATCAGGTGTTTGGCAGGAGGGGTATTTCAGGGAGGGGTTCTAAAGGCTAAATAGAAGTTGCTTTTGATGTTTAGTCCTAAATTTCTCTCTGTAAGGTCATTTCCAGGAAGACCTACTACCACTACATCTTTACTTTGGAGAAGGCAGACGTACCCTTGGTTCCCTAGTAAACACACTAACTTAGACTTGCACATTCTCTTCCACAGTCCCCTGTCTTAGCTAAGCTACTTAAGATGGCATCTAAAGCTGAGTTAGTCATGCTGTTCTCTCCCATGTATGTTATGGGGCAAACCCAGGGGGCATCTTACCTAGGCACTGAAGAACACAGGACAAGACCCAAAGGTAGACTTACATCACGAGTGAGAAAAAGGAGAAAAGGAAGAAGGAAAAGAAAATGCATCGTCGAGCATGAGATAGGAAGCTACGTGTGCTACGAGCATAGAGCGTCCACTAAGCAGAGACCAGGGTGCAAGTAGAAGCCAGAAAAACAGAGTGACACACCTGTTTTCAGTCTTTTTAACATCAACCTGGTGGTTTTGCTCCACCCCCTAGTTCCCAGGAGCCCCCATTCAGGGAGTGGGGGGTGGAGTCCATTTTTCACCGTTGAATTGACTACTAGCACCACCCAATGACTCAGTTTCCTCTTCACTGCTGCTCTAACGTGTACACAGGAGCTGGTCATGCTATTATTAATTTCTACATGGCGTTTTCTCTTACTAATCTGTCCGTCACTTGTTTGGTTGCTTGCCAGCCTAGAAGAATCCACATGGGTGCAGGACGATTTCCTTTGCACCCCAACATTGGTTGTGACTCCTATTTGCCTTGGAAGGGAGCACTGCTAAAAACCACACCAATGGAAGCAGGTGAGTGCCAGCAACGTGCAAAAGGACCTAGGAGGTTTGCAAGAGGGGGCACCCGTACTGCAGCACTGCCCTTAATCATCTCAAGCGCCACCATTCCAGGCCGCTTTGGTTGAAATAAAGGTAAACACCTTTAGCAGGAATGAAAGGAGCAGGAGCAGGAATGAAAGGTTCAGGCTCTAGAGGAGTCTAACAGATCCCACCTATGTCTTCTTCAAGGCTGGAAGAAAGTGGGTCTCGCATTAGTCTTAGGAAATGGGGGACCCCAGCTCCTAAGCAGTCAGGCCAGTCTCATTTCATCGGCGTGTAAGTAATTTTCTCTCTGAAGTTTTTAAATGAATATGCACAGAAGCTGGGACTTGAGAGCTGAGTGTCACTGGCGCCCCAGCTGCAGGTGCCCAGACACTCCGCCTTGGCTGTTCAGCTCGTCCTTGGATTCTGTGCCAGTCCTCAGGACTCTCCTCTCCCAGCCTTGCCTCTCGTTATCACGGTTAAGAGGCCTGAGCATCTCTTTACTACACGTACTTTGCGTCCCGTACACTCAGAACAGTAGTATCAGTATCTTTTATTTCTTTTATCTTTTATAAGACCATCCCTCATTTGTCCACTGTAAAGAAGTTCCCTATATTTCATTCTTAGAAGCTACGTACCATATTCCAAATAGCTGTGTCTAAAGTCAATCGATTTTATTCACACCACTAGCACAGAAGCTCCTTGAGTGTAGAGATTTCACCTACTTTGTTTACTTCTCTATCCTGAGCTCCTAGCAAAATGCCTACTACATAGTAGGACTCAGTCATATTAAGAGTGAACAAATAGGGCCTCCCTGGTGGTGCAGCGGGTTGAGCGCTGCACTGTGAAGCATCCTCGGCACAGCAGCGCGAGTTCGATACCTGCTGCCGGCCAGGGAGGGGACCCACATAGTGCAGCAGACCTTTCCTGCCTCGCGCGCTGCTCCCCTCAGCAGTGGATTTCAGTGGATCTGCCTGTTCTGCTCCCCACTCTGTCTCTGGTGAATCCTCTCACCTCCCATGACTCTGACCTGTACCCCAGCTCTAAATGCATAAATAAATCTTTAAGAAAAAAAAGAGTGAACAGATAGCTATGCATGAATAACTTCTCCCACTTCACACCTGGCAACTTGCTATACATCCTGATCTGTGTGGGGTGTTAGCTCCTTATCCACATGCCCTGGACATTGTCAACAGTCTGAGGAACGGGAGGTAGGACCCTCACGCAGAAAAAGGAACCCACGTGTGCACAGTTCAGTCCCAGCGCGGCCTCTGGTGCGGTCTGAGTGGACACTGCTATGCAGGGCATGCCTGGAATGTGGCGGCAGAGCCTTCCTTTGTCCTGCGTTTCAAACTAGCCTCACCACACATGCAAGGCAGCTTCTTAGTGCACAGACTTAGAATCCAGCTACTTTTTACATGTCTGCTTTGCCAGTGGAGTCCTCTGACCTTCCCATCAAGTTCGCCGTAAGTGACTTACACACTGCAGGCTCTCAAACATGCAGGAGGTGATCAAAAGTTAAGGTATAATAAAAAATAAACGGTATTAATTTTTTTAAGTGAAGGTGATTAAGACAAGGGAATACCATTACACACCTATTAGAATGGCCAGACTCCAGAACACTGTCAAATTAAATGCTGGTGAGAATATGAACAGCATGGGCCTCCCTGGTGGCGCAGCAGGTTGAGCGCCGCACTGTGAAACATCCCTCAGCACAGCAGCACAAGTTCGATCCTCGGCCAGGGAGGGACCCACAAGGTGCAGGGAGACCTCTCCTGCCTCTCCCGCTGCTCCCCTCAGCAGTGTGTTTCAGTGGATCTGCCTGTTCTGCTCCCCACTCTGTCTCTGGTGAATCTTCTCATCCTCCTCTCACCCCCGCCCCATTACCTCTGGCCTATACCCTAGCTCTTGTATGCATAAATAAATAAAACTTAAAAAAATAAATAAAACTTAAAAATTTGCACAGCAAATGTCATTCATTGCTCATGAGAGCGCTCTGGTAATTTCACTGGAAGGTGAGTTCCATGAGCAGGGTCTTTCCCTCCAGTTCACTTCTGTATCTCCAGCACCTAAGACAGTTCCTGGCATGTGGTAGAGACTCAATAGTTATTTGTTGACTAAACAGTAAACAAAAGAGAAGAATGAAGGAGACTTCTGCCTCTACCATTTTTCATACTTAGGGGTCATTCATTTTGAAAACATGGAGATTATCTAACAAAGCTTTTTCCATACTAATAAGGGGTTCACTGAGAAAGGAGCAGCCACCTGGGTGGGGTTCACTAGAAATTTTTCTTTTAAAATGTGAAGTTACAACCTAATGTCAGTAGCTTTTGATTTAATGGAGTTTCCAATTTTCTCCAGGTTTTCACTGATTCTCTTAAAGACCTTTACCCTGCACTCCATACTTATTCAGACCCCCAATTTAAGGGTGCTCTTATGGTCACATCCATCTTCCAGTTACCAACATCTGGATTAGTTATCAGTTACTGAGCAATTGAGCACTGACTCCAATGACTGAAAACTTATGGTGTGATGGAAAATATGTATTTGATCCTTGTTCCCAGTTGCTGGCACACATCTCCTAAAATCCCAGTCACTAGAAAGACAAGGGCATTACTAGAGGGTTGGAACTTCAAGCACATCTCACCCCATTCCATTCATCCCACTCCATCCAACCCCTAGGGGCTGGAGTAAAACAGAGGGAGAGAGGCTGGGGGTTGTGTTCAGTCACCAAAGGCCAATGATCCAATGATCTAATCGATCATGACTGTGTAATGAAACCAACATAAAAACCCTAAACAACGGGGGTCTGAGATTCCAGGTTGGTGAACACATGAAGGTGCTAGAAGGGAGATGTACCTAGAAAGGGCATAGAAGTTCCTCACAAGACCATACAGTTGTATTCTTTACAAATAAGCTGGAAAACCCGAGTATTTCCTGCATTCTGTGAACAAACCAGGAAGGGTGTCCTGGGAACCATCCATGTAAATAACTGATTGCTCAGGAGTATAGGAGGCCTAGGACTTGTTCCTGGTGTCTGAAATGGGGACTCTTGTGGGAACAAGTCCTTGACCTACAGAGTCTGCACTAAGTCCTCAGTGTCAGAATTGAGTTAAGTTATTGAATGCCCAGTTGGCTTGCAGAGAATTGGTGTTGCTGTGGAAAACCTCCATATATTTGGTGTTGAAAGTATTGTGAATAAAAACAAGTCAGCAATAAGCATTTGTTTCTCATAGTTTCTGTGAGTAAGAAATTTGGGAACAGCTTGCCTGGATGGTTCTGAATTGGAGTATTTCTGTGAGGCTGCTGGTCTTTGAAGGTGACCTGAAAGATTTGCTTCCAAAATGGCCGATTAGCATGGCAGCCAAGTTGGTACTGGTTGTTGACAAAGGCTTCTGAATTCCTTGACAGTGAGCTTCTCCAGGGGGCTGCTCAGGAAAAGATGGCTTCCCCCACAGCAAGTACCCCAAGAAAGCAAGATAAAACCTATCCTGTGTTTTATGTCCTAGCCGCCTAAGCCACACCTTGTCACTTCCAGAAGTTTCTGTTGGTTGCCAAGGTTAGCCCTAGTGACTGTACAGGGAGTTAGACAAGAGCAACAGGAGAAAGGTAGCTTCAAGAGCCATCTCAGAAGGCAGCACAATGCTCGAATTTATTTTTCAATTAAATGAATAAATTATTTAATCAACTCCAAGCCCTCTAAACTCCATCTACTTGGACTTAGTATTTAGTGTGAGAGATTAGGCTTCCAGCAACATGGAACTTTTTCCTTTTAATTTATTTCTTCTAATTTAATTATGCATACAAGAATGGGGGTGCAGGTCAGAGGTACAGGGAGTGAGAGGAGTCACCAGAGACAGAGTGGGGAGCAGAACAGGCAGATTGACTGAAACACACTGCTGAGGGGAGCAGCAGAGGAGACAGGAGAGGTCTGCCTTGCCATGTGGGTCTCCTCCCTGGCTGGGGATTGAACTCATGCTGCAGTGGCTGCAGATAGCTTGATAATGCTGCGACTTAACCCCTTGTGCCACCAGGGAGGACACAACATGGAACTTTTTATTGGCTTTAATGTTTTCGCTCAGGAGGACCTCAGACAAAAGGTCTCCTTTCCTTATGCCCCAAGTCTTAAAGCAGGAGTCATAAAATCACCATGAAGTTAAATAATTTCAGAGCCATGAAGACTGTTCATTATTAAAAGTCCCCCACAGGACCAGCCCAAGGCAACGTTGTGAAGCTGGGTAAAGCTGACTTTTCTAACCTAATTCTGCAAATCTCCCCTCCTCTCCACCCACCACTGACTCCTAACATATGCAATATTCAGTTCAAAACACAGAGACCCGTATTTTGCAGAATTTGCTTTTATATACCTTGAGAAAAAAGTTCCAGTTGAAGAGAAGAATACTGTATATATGTGTGTTTTAGAAAATTCAATAAGGCCAATATTTCCTCTGGCTTTAAAACACATCGCTAAATCTCATTTGAACATCTGGTGAAACTGTTGGCATATAATGAGGAGTTGAAGTGTATGAAAATTCCCAATGCTGGGAACTTCCATGGTGGAGAAAGGCTTAGCTATCTAGATCTCACGGCTGAGGATGGAGGCAGATTCCCACACTCATCTCAAGCTCACTAAACATAGACATGAATTGAGAAGAGGGTAGAAATAGTAGACTTTTGTTCCATTAATAAATACCTCGTGAGCCAGCCACTGTGCCAGTCTGTTACAAGGTTCTGGAACCTGGTCCTATTACCTTACCTTCCTGTTACTGAGTTAACTCGAAGGCCCAGCTGCATCCCACTACTTCTTCCCCAGGTTCAACTGCATAAAACGAGGAGCCTGGCCTGTCAGGCTGAGAACGTGGCTCAGGAAAATTGCCACCTCTCTCCTAGTATGCAGCCCACAATAAACACTCCTTGCTTAAACCTCTGAATGGGATTCCTCTCAATTCCTTTATCACATCAATAAAGCCTGCAAGAACTCTTGCAAGTCAGTAGCTAATCTATCCTCACTTCAGGTTTTTGCTCAAGTATCAAGGAAGCCTGGCCTGAGCTCTCTTTTATCACATTTCTAATGATTTTATCTTAAAACATAATCCAATTAAAATTTAACTCAGAGTGAAAGATTGTTTAAAATTGAAGTAATATTGATCAACAACACTGTATGAGGGGCTTCGCTGGTGGCACAGTGGGTCGAGCACCACTCTGTGAAGCATCCACTGCGCAGCAGCACCAGTTCGATCCCCTCAGCCAGCGAGGGACCCACATGGTGCAGCCGACCTCTCCAGCCAGCATCTCCTGCTGCTTCCCCCAACAGTGTATTTCAGTTGATCTGCCTGTTCTGCTCCCCACTCTGTCTCTGGTGAGTCCTCTCACCCCCAGTGCCTCTGGCCAGTACCCCAGTTCTTATATGCATAAATGAATAAAATATTAAAAAAACAAACAAACACTGTATATGATTCAGAGGCCCAGGACCACCCCTCTTGTCCTCATTCCACACCCTCCAGGCAGGCAACCGCAGTCCTCCACACAAGCCATTATGCCCCCCACCCCACCGGATTGTATAGTTTAAACCTTGGGTCTCCCTTCTCCTTACTCTGCTTTACACTTTCTTCACCGCAGGTGTTACCTACTGACTCGCTTAAAGTGCTTCTTTGTTACCTTTTATTTGTGTAGAAAGACCACCAAGCAGGAATCTCAGCGACACCATGTGTTCACTGGTACAGTGCCTGACTCTGGTGAATGAACTGAATAATTTGGCGGTACAAAAGTGAATGAAATACACAAAATTCTCTGTCATATGTAACTTGCCTCTCTTTCTCCTCTGCCCCTCCACATCCCCCGAGCATATGGTTGCCATATATTGGGTTAAACTCAGCGATGATGCTATTGCTCTCCATGACCTACAAGCATTTCCTGTAGATGTCCGGGTGCTCTGTGGCTTCTCCTTTCCAGAACAGCCCAAGTGCCTTGGCTGCGTGACCTAGATCCCCAGGTCACACAGCATCCCACTTTCACATTTGTTTTCATGTGAAGCAAGTGTGCCTTGGAATGTAAATGCTCCAGAGCCCTGGCCATGGTTTCTGAGCTGCCTCCATGGCAGTACCTGTGAGCTTAGAGAATCAAACCTATTTATTTTTACTCTCAAACTGGTCAAAACAGGGCCTCCCTGGTGGTGTAATGGATTAAGCAACGTACTATGAAGCAGACCGCAGCGACTGCAGCATGAGTTCGATCCCTGCTGCCAGCCAGGGAGGGGACCCACATGGCGCAGCAGACCTCTCCTGCCTCGTCCACTGCTCCCCTCAGCAGTGTGTTTCAGGCTATTTGCCTGTTCTGCTCTCCACTCTCTCTGGTGAATATTCTCAACCCCCCACACACAGCTCTGGCCTGTACCCCAGTTCTTATATGCATAAATAAATAAATCTTTTTAAAAAATGGTCAGAACAGGGTTACAAAGTCATGCATTTTTGTCATTAAAGTTAAGATGACCACCAGCCCCTTTCTAAGCTATGAGAAAAAAAGAACAACAAAAAGTCACATACTATCCAAAAGTCACATTAAAAGCCAGAGCATTCCAACAACCATTTAACAAAAAACAAGGGCATGCCAAAGGAAAACACATAGAAATGACAACTGGAATTAAACAGGGGGACTGAAGAGGACGGATTAAAGATTCTTAGTGAACACAAGCAACAGCAAGAATGTTTAAAGGCGGGTTTAATTAAAGTGCATGAAAGTGGTAACTGGCTTAAGTAACAGCAACAAGCTTTCAACACAGATAATTACATTAGTGCATGAGATAGAGATAAAACATAAAGAATAATTTTTCCAGGTAGAAAATAAAATGAGAACAAAAAGTATTGTATGTTGAAACCAACTGAGCAAACGAACAGAGAAATAAAGAATGTAAGCAGAAAGAGTAAACTGCTGAAACCAGCAACTAAGGGTTGTCTCAGGAATTTAAAGGAGTGTTTTGGTGGAAGGAAAGAGTAAGGAGGGACACAAAAAGGGCTTTGTGGCTTTCAGGGTTTTTTGCTGAAAAAAGAAAGGCCAGGCGTATTCAGCCCTGCAAAGTTAGGCCAGAATGGCCAGAGCTGATCACGTAGTCCCAAGTTGCTTCAGTCACATGTGCTGTTTAGATTTGAACTAAAATTAATTAAATGATATACAGTTTAACATCCTGTTCCTCAGTTACACCAACCAGTTCCAAGTATTCAGCAGCCATAGTGAAAATGCAGATATTGAACTTCTCCACCATTCCAGAAATTTCTAGAAGGCAGTACTGCTATAGAACTTGACAAACAGGAAAACAAAGACTGGCCAATATCTGTACCAGCTCAACCTGTTGTTCTCTGATCCCCCTAAAGAGAGGCAGACTCACAGTCAGAGATGGAAACATTTCCCAGGTTCTCACCATCCAACTACTCCTGGCACCAAAATTAACTTGGGCTTAGTCACACACCCATCCTAGTGGGGATAAAGGCATGAGGGTGCTGGGAAAGTATCTGGCCTTCTCAGCTGCTGAGCTAGTGGGAGGCAGGCAAGGGAAAGGACTGGAGAAAGTTGTGGGATGGTGACCAGCAGTGCTGGCACAGGGGGCTTAACAAAGCAGGTAGACGCCATCTTGACTTCCCAGGCCGGGTGAGGACACCAGCAGGCAGCGGACAGAGTGTGGGCAACACCCATTTGTTCAGTAGCACCATGGGAAATAGGGAAGGAAGGGGAATGTGTGCAGTTATTCCTACACTACACCTTCACAGCCATCTGCACATGTGCAGACATGTGCATGCACACACACATACACGCACACACCACCACCGTGGACCATCGTCATATAACTACTATTTAATTCAATAAGAACAATAGAACTTATTGGAAAATTCTGGGGCTTAATGGGAGATGGACTGGATGCAACTAGTTCAAAGGCAGGAAGACCAGACTTTTCAAAAATTCCACCTAGGTTTCAAAAGAGCTAAATTTGAAGAGCCCTCCTCTCTTTCCTAAAAAAGTTAAAATGGGAATACCATATGATCCAGCAATGGCGCTTTGAGGTATTTGCCTGGAGAATATGAAAACACTGACATGAGAGGACTTCCACACATTCACAGCAGCCCTGTTCACAGCAGCCAAGACGTGGGATCCAAATGCCCATCAACGAGTGCACATCAATAAAATTTGATTAAGAGTAAGTAAATATAAATTATCTTCTCCAGAATTCCTTTAAGTTTCAAGGTTTTATTTCACCAATGAAATGAGCTTATTGCACACCTGTGGAAAGGTGAGAACAGGTGCACAGAGTGTCACCTAACATCACCCTCTTCATCCCCATCACCCCCAGGATGACCAGAGTTCATGGGTCCTCCATGTACCTCCACAGCACTTGGTGCAAGCCCATTTAAAACAACTGAGGAGGGGCCTCCCTGGTGGCACATGGGGTTAAGCACCGCACTGTGAAGCATCTGCAGCCACTACAGCATGAGTTCCATCCCAGCCAGGGAGGGCACCCATGTGGTGCAGCAGACCTCTCCTGCCTCGCCCACTGCTCCCCTCAGTGGTGTATTTCAGTCCATCTGCCTGTTCTGTTCCCCACTCTGTCTCTGGTGAATCCTCTCACACACACCCCTACCTGATGCCTCTGGCCTGTACCCCAGTTCTTGTATGCATGGATGGATAAATCTTTAAAATACATAAGTAAACAAACAAATAAATAAGTAAATAAAATAAAAGTACTGATGATTGTGCATTACAGTGAAGCTTCTCTATTTCCCCACTAGACAGACATGCACCCTCTCGGAGGACGGCGAATTTGTTAGTGTAGCACAGGACTGACACATCATAGATTTTCCATATATTTTGCAAGGAAATGCAATAGAATAACTAAACCCAAAAAATACCTTATTTGTATACCTTTTCTTTGCCCTGTTTTTAACAACTAGATAGATACATATTCCTTTGCTGAGCCATTTTGGGGCAAGAAAAGGTGAACTTCCCCACACTGCACAGTTCAGATATTCTGAGGACGCCAGAGGGAATCGTCACAGGCTTTAAGAAATAGCATTAGATGCACTGTGCTTCCCTGCAGTAAGCTGACAGAGCACAGGGTGTGCCCTGAGTTGGATTTAATCGCATGACTGCTTCATTGCGGCCACTAAATTCCAAAACACGACGCCTAGAGAGTACAAACAAGCCTGCCCCCTTCAAGGCAACTTCCGTGGCAAAACAGACATCTAAGCCAGGGCTCCCTCTGGAGTGGGAACGCTTTAGAAGTTGACCCTCACAATGGATTTTTTTCTTAAAAAAAAAAAAATTAATCTCCATCGTCACGTTAATCTTCTTTGGGGACTTTATGGACTGGTGGGTTAGAAGTCAAAAACCATGACAGAATTTTCCCAAGAGGTATCTTCACGCACCACGATGAAAACGGAAATGTGGGTGAGTGCCAGACACGTAGGGGCCACTTCAGTTCAAACAGAACCAGAGGTTACTGGAATTCTGAGACGCCCCCAAGGACAGACACTAAATCTACAGAAGTGGAGTCCTGATGAAGATTCCATGGCAACCGTCACTAGGGAATCTGGGCACAGTGAGAGACAAAAGAGTTAAGGGCAACGGATTGGCTTTTATCTTGTGGGTATTACAAAGCTTCTAACTGTCCTTTTTCCCTTTTAGAGTTGGCTGTTGAAAGGGGAGCTCCATGGATGGCCCGCCCCTCATATCTGCAAGTTTATATCACACTCACAGTGCCTGTGCTGACACTACTGTCTGTCTCTACCTTCTCTGTAAGCACTCATAAATCAGTTTAGGGACAAAACAAAAAATAACAGAAACTGTGTGCGCAGGGATTTTTGACTGGTGGGCTTTCCGGTGGGTTATCAAGCTAGAGATTACTGATTCTTTACATGATGGGGCGAGGTACCATCAATCCTTTTTCCTTGGGCTGATCGGCTTTACCAATTTTCTGCCTAGAACAGAGGGTGTTAAAAAGTCTCAGCTGCATGGTGGATCCTCAAAACACTAAAAATGGATCTACCATGTGATCCAACAATTCCACTCATGGAAATCCACACAAAGGACACAAAAACACATGGATCAAGAAGATGTGGTATCTACACAATAGAATACTATTCAGCAATCAAAAAAAAAGATAAACTCATGCCATTTGCAGCAACACGGGTGGAGCTGGAAGGGATGCTAGGCGAAGTAAGTCAGAAGGGAAAAAAAAAATCACAGTTTCGCTTATATGTGGGCTACAGGGAAACCAAACAAAAGATCAGGAAAAAGACGACACTTGCAAAGTGACCACAGACTGGAGGCAGGGGCGGGAGAGAGGGAGGAGTCAAACAGAGGAGGAAGAGCACAAGTGATGGTGATGGGTCGTGGGTGCCGGTGGGGGGGGGGGGGTGTGGGGACCNGACCACAGCTGAGGGGAGAAATAAAATAGTCTACAAAAATGAACAAGAATGTAAGAAAACAGACAAATAAAACCTCTTTCCCTCTTGGTGTATGCTGGGAACTAGCAAAGAGGGCGTTCCCTGTTCAGCTGGTGTCCTCCTGCGACTTTGCCTTTACTTGTCCCTTCACTGGGTATTGATGATGGGAGTGAGGTGGTGGAATGAGGAAGCATGTGTTTTCAATCTACCATGATTGATTTCCAGCCTCCCAGCCATGCCAGGAAGAGCCCCCCCCCCCCGCAAGTAATTGCATGAGCAAAAACATAAGTAACCGCATGACCTGGAGAACATGGCGCTGAACTTTTTCTTTTGGAAACAAAGATGTTATTCTTCAGTTTGGTCCATGATAACACCACTTTCCTGGGAGACTCTAAGAGACCCACCACTGAGTGTTCCACAGAGGCTCATCCACTGCTGGCCACTGCCACTGTGGTTCTATACCACGCCCAAATCACCAGCGATGCCACAGTCTTCAGAACCACTGTCGAGAGGAGGATGGGTGCAGGCTGGGAAAGCAGTGGTCGGTCCACTTCCTCAAAGGACTGCTCCCAACTGGATTATAGGCCAGGATCCCAGGAGGGCTGCCTAGATCCCTCCGGGCTTATCATCTCGAGGTGACTCACAAGCAGATTCACACCCAGGAAGCTTTGGGAAGTTTGGAGGACTCGGGCAGTTACCCACTGTGTGCCGGGCGCTATTCTATATGCCAGGGATACAACAGGAAGGAAAAAGGAAAATTCCCTCTTTGTGATTTCATTCTAGTGCAAATGAAACAACCTAAATCTAAAGGAAGAAAGATGAATTTTAGGAAAAACCTCCCTATTCATTCTAATTTGGTAATGAAGAGAAACACAAGTGAGACGTGGAGGCTCCTGAGTTTGTAGAAGCACAAGGTCTTTAGAATCAGAGTGAAGGTGATGGCGGGAGGAAGCCCATGGCAGGTCCGCGCCAGCAGAAGTCAGCATTGTTCGCGCCTGCGGGGGCTGGGCCCAATAAACACCCCAGCCCTTATGCCGGCTCTGATGTCCCATCTTATCTTGCACGTGTGCGTATTCTCTATTGGACACAGAAACAAGCGATGTGCTCAGCAAGTGTGCAAAGGAGAAACGCTGACGCTATTGCCCTGCACTGGACAGTCCTTCCCATGCCCCGCTTGCACCTGGCAGTACACTCAGACATTGTGAGAGAAACACCGCTCCCATCTGAAACTCTGTCCTTCCACACCACTTGGATTTAAACTCTACATAAAATTTGTGATGCACGGGCCTCCATGGTGGCGCAGGGGGTTGAGCACCGCACTGTGAAGCATCCGCAGCACCGCAGCACAAGTTTGATCCCCACTAGGGAGGGGACCCACATGGCGCAGCAGACCTCTCCTGCCTCGCCTGCTGCTCCCCTCAGCAGTGTGTTTCAGTCAATCTGCCTGTTCTGCTCTCCGCTCTGCCTCTGGTGAATCCTCTCATCCCCCGAGACTCTGGCGACTCTGGCCTGTACCCCAGCTCTTGTTTGCATAAATAAATAAATCTTTTAAAAAAATTCTGATGCAACTTTGAGCAAACACACTGGGGAAAGACTTGTTAATGTAAAGGACTGGTTTAGGCAGTACTGGACTTTACTGACCTGGGGTAGTCTGTACCCCGTCACCCAACTGTCATTAAGAGATCCTGATCTCTTCATCTGCTTGGAGACAAGCATGTGACCTTGGCTGAGGGGCTCATTCAAACTCCCCACGTGTGACTGGTCTGAGGGTACCACATGTGTCCTCAGGGCCACCGAAACCACTGAGATGCAGGGGAGAAGCAGGTGCTCTTTCCTGGTGGACTTGAGCCTCAGAGATCGGAAATTCTAGGACCACAGCTGCCTTTGAAGCAGACAGGCGCTGAGAATAGAGCTGGAATTGCGTTACTCAGAATAATGCTGGGTGAGAGAGAAAAGGAGAGCCAACGGGTGTCACAGAAAGAGATAGATCTCAGTGATATTATTTGAACCCTGGATCAACTGTGCTTGAAGCTGAGATAGAGCCCAAGATTGTTCAACTACGTGAAGCAATAATCTCTCACTTGTACTTCAGCCAGTTTGTATCATAGTTAAGGAAGCCTCACTGAAATGTGGCGAGGCCACTGGCATCAAGTTAGTGGGTAGGATGCCCGGCTTGATGCGTCTCGAACAGCAGAGACCCAGGCCCGGCCACTTGAGGAGAGACCTGCAGACAATCAAGCCCTCTGGGCTCCTTCCAGAACTGACAGCGAGAAGAGCTTGGAATGAGGAAACTACCGTTTGTGTTAAGTAATACTGTTTATAAATTTGGGGAGGACAGGATTTGAGTGAATTCAATTAAGAGAATAACAAACTGCCTAGATTTAGAGTAGATTTCTTAGGTCTCCTTGATTCTGGAAAGGAAATGACTCTCTAGAGCTATAATGTCTGAGTTTTTCAAAAGATCACTGGTTCGAGGAAAAGAACCCAATTCTTGTATCCTAAACCCTAAAACCCTTTCCAAGTTGAAGGAAATGCTCAGGTTGTTATAACTAAACACCATAGATGGGGCCGTTGAAACAGTGGACATTTCTTTCTCGTCGTCCTGGAGACCGGACCAGCCAGGCCAAGGTGCCAGTGTGGTCAGGCCCTGGCAGCGGGCCCTGCCTGCCTTGCAGACGTTGTCTTCCTGCTAAGTGCCCACAGGGTGGGGGAGAGTCAGTTCCCCTGTCGCCTCCTCTATTTACAAAGATTCTAATCCCATCATGAGGTCCTTGCTTTCGTGACCTCGTGTAAATCTAATTCCCTCCCAAAGGTCCCACCTCCAAATACCATCCCACTGGGGGTTGGGCTTCCTTCCATATGGGAATTCAGTGGGCACCCACCCAGACCTACAATCCACAGTTATCACCACACGGCTGCAAATATCACGCAATGGCCGACATGCTGCAGCCGCTTAGGTTGAAATTCCCTGCTGTTACAAACCCTACTGGTTTTTCAGGGGCTGTGGTGACAATTTGATAGCCTAGCACCCCAAACCCACGTGGCCCCGTTCTGTGGAGCAAACAGATTTCCTCTTGTGTTTCTTCTGGATTCCAAGTTTCTCAAATTGTGCCCTTTCTAAAGGGGCGTGGCCAAGGGGGCTGGCTTCCAAGGGGGCTGGCTTCCATCTACGAACGACCCCGGCTGCAGAAGCTTAACTTAAACCACATTCTGCAATCACAGCCCCCAACAAGCATCCCCCATGCTAAGGCGATGCTGGCACTCTTTAGCCTTTAAGCAGAGCGCAAGCTCCTGTGAGTGTGGTCAGGGGTTCGCCGTGGAATGAGACTCGGCAATAGGATTAACACCAGAGCGCATCTCCCCAAAGTTTCAAAGAATTTTTATTCCTCAAGTCCTGTTTCACATTTTGTTAGAAAATGAAGTTGAAGGAACAACAAATGACTTGTTAGCTGGTTTGTTAATTAAAACACTGTGGAGCGAGACGCCTACCTTTGTGGGTATGAACTGAGCAGTCTCTGTCCACCAATGTCCTCTTAAATTCCTGGGCGGGGGTTCCATCTAGTCTGAGCAAACAAGGAAAATAAAAGAGAAGAAAGATTCTCACCTCAGGGCTTGCACGTGACTGTAACAGTTATCGGCAACGGTAGTGACAATGGGACCATTTTGTTTCTTGTTCATGAGAAGTCCAGTTGGCTCGAGGCAGTCAGAGTAGAGGGGCCACCACCTTCCAGCTGAGCCTCGGGGCTGTCACTGGACTCTGCACCTGGCCAGCAGATGCGGGAAGGAAGAGAGGCCCGAGAAGCAGCCAGGTGGCTTGCAGGGCAGGCAGGAGCTGGCGAGCATCACTTCCAGGTCTCTGGCCAGACTTGGCCAGGCTGAGGAAAACCTGAGCCCTCTCTGACCAGAGGAGGGGGACGCAGGGTCGGCCACCCTCTCCGGTCTCTGCCACCTGTCACGCCCATCAATCTGAGAGTCCCCATCTTCAATGTAACCTTCGCTGTGATCTTCATCAAAGTTAGTATTTGCATAAAACTTTACATAGAAAATCTTTACATGGGGACTCCCTGGTGGTGCAGCGGATTGAGCTCTGCACTGTGAGGCATACGCTGCACAGCAGCGCGAGTTTGCCCCAGCCAGGGAGGGGACCCACATGGCAAGGCAGACCTCTCCTGCCTCGCCTGCTGCTCCCCTCAGCAGTGTGTTTCAGTCAGTCTGCCTGTTCTGCTCCCCGCTCTGTCTCTGGTGACTCCTCTCACCCCCCAACACCTCTGGCCTGTACCCCAGCTCTTGTGTGCATAAATAAATCTTTTTTTAAAAATTAAAAAATAAATCCTTACATGTGCATGATTTCAATTAATCGTCCCAGACACTCTAATCTCCACTGAACAAATTGCGGGAAGTGGAAATGAGCAGCAGAGCTGGGTGTTGACGCAGGTCTTGTGGCTCCACTGGTCCCCTTGCCCCGGGGGCAGTATTGCCAGGCGCTCAGGGTCTAGGGCCAGACGGCCTGGCTGAAATCTGAGCTATGCCACTGACTGGCCACCGCACCCAGGCACACAGCTGACCTGTCCAGCACTGATCCGCCCCGTGGCGTTGCTGTTGGAAGCACAGTGATATCCAAGGTGCCAGCACCCACCTTCTCATAAACATCCTCAGTCAGTTGCTAATGGCAGTTGTAGGGCTGGGGTCTTCCCTCCGGAGCTTTGAACACGTGCAGATTAGTAGGAGGATTAAAAATTGAAGTACAGGGCCTCCCTGTTGGTACAGTGGGTTAAGCAACGCACTATGAAGCAAATCGCAGCCACTGCAGCACGAGTTTGATCCCTGCCGCCGGCCAGGGAGGGGACCCACATGGCGCAGCAGACCTCTCCTGCTGTGCCTGCTGTTCCCCTCAGCAGTGTGTTTCAGTCACTCTGCCTGTTTTGTTCCCCACTCTGTCTGGTGAATCCTCTCACCTCCCTGGACTCTAGCCTGTACCCCAACTTTTGTAGGCATAAATAAATAAATCTTTAAAAAACAATTGAAGTACAAACCCCACAAGTACGAAACTGAATGGGGTTGTGCACACCTTCATCATCAGTGTATTTCTAGCACTTAACACAGTGCCTGAGGATATCTGATGTCACGAGTGGGAGAGGAGGAGGCAGGGAGAAAACACACCGGCAAACTAATGTGAAGCTGCCGAGCTCAGTACCTGGCCGACTGAATTCTCCCGGAACGTGCTGTTTCTCTTCCTGCCTTCGGGTTCCTTGGCCTGGAGATACATGCCAACATTGGAACTGTCGAATCAGGGAGCGGATGAAACCTTTCAGCACTGCTAAATGTCTCGTTTCTCAGAGAAACCATAAAATATAGAATTAGAAAAGTATTTAAAAAAAAAAGAGGCTCAATGTCTCCTTAGTGTGTGGAGCCTGCATGGACTCTGCCTCTCCCTCCCCTGCCTTCACCCTTCTGTCCCTGCTATTGGGGGCAGGCCATCTGCCTGGGACAGCCAGGTGGGAGGACAGGGGCCGGGCAAAAGCTCTCCTTTGCTACCTGCGCTCTTCCGGCCTCGGCTTACCACCTCTGCCTCTCCCCTTTCCACTCACTTCCCAGTAGTGTGCCTGTGGAAAAACGTGCACTAGGGAACATCTCTGACCCACTTTGCATCCCAGTGAACCCATATACGTGAGCCAGAAAACAGCCTGAAAGCTCCACTTTCCAGAACAGTCTGCTGAGCCCCACCCCCTGTTTATGGCCGAAGTTGCAGAAGTCAGAGGAGCAGAAGCAAGGTGTTGGCAGGGTTGGTTCTTTCTGGAGGTTCTGAGAGACCATCCATCCCATGTGCCACTCCCCAGTTTCTGGGGGTTTCAGGCGATCCTTGGGGTTCTCTGCCCTGCACCCATCTCTTCAGTCTACTTCAGGATTCGCTGACCTTCCCCCATCTCTCCGAGTTGTCTGTCCTTTTCTGTGTCAGGGGGACACCAGTCATTGGACCCTCCGCCCCATATCCAAGTTCATCTCAAGATCCTTAACTAATTAATATCCAACAAAAGCTCATTTCCAAATAACTTCACAATACAGGCACCAGAGGGTTAGGACTTGGACATATCTTTTTGGGAACTACAATTTGACCCACTACAAAGGAAATGGTGATAGTAGATCTCTTCGAGAGAAATTTCTGGATTTTAAGGATGTGCCTGAAAATAAACTAGCTTTCTCTCTGCTGCTAGACATAATTACTACAGTCCTTTTTTCTTCCCAAAGTGCTGTAAGGAAGAGCAGAGGTTCCAGAAGTTACATCCCACAGTTTATGTATAAACAGAGGAAACACAGGATTTGTTTCATTGTGCATGGCCTTGGAGATATATACAAATTCTTTCAAACTAGGACTAATTGTTTAGTTTAAAGGTTGATCATTTATTTGCCAAAGATTCAGAAAATAACCAAAGATTAAAGAACAGCTGTGGATGAATTAATTTTATCCCTGATTACATGAACAAAAGCTGGAAATATACCAGGAGGAAAAGGAAATAAATGAATTGAAAATCCTAGCCATGTACGTTAGACTTAAGCTGGTCATTTTCTATCTAGTCTCCATCACAAAGAACAGTAACAATAACTTAAATTTTGAGCATTTACTTTGTTCTTGCCAACCACCGTCAAAGCACTCTACATAGATGATTTCACGTGGTCCTCACCACAACCTATGACAATTATCACTCGCACAGGGCAGAAAGGAAAGTGAGGTAACGAGAGATAATAGCTTGCTCAAAGCACCCAGCCACTAGGAAATGAACAGCTGGAATCTGGGGTCAGGCAGACTCACCTGAGCACCTTTAATCAGTATATAATTTTTTGAAGTTTTCCTTTACTTAAAAAAAATGCTAGTATGTATATGTGCAAATATATACATATAAGTATATTCATGTACATCTATGGGTGTGTGGTTATTTTTCTGCTAAAGGCAAACATGTTGGGTAAAATCCTGCAAATCTCTACAAGTCACTCATCACCCTTCTATTCAGTCTTCAGCCTACCTTCCAAAATGATCATTTAACTTCCAAAATAAAATCATTTAATCTCTACTTAATATGTACCTTTATAAATAATGATTGGCAATCTCTATTTTTGTATTAAGCCAGAATCTAAGGGAACAAGGTCACACAAAGGAGCTCTGCAAGATTAAACTAAGAAAATCCAGAATACAGGTTTGGGGAAAGAAAAGAAGAAATCTGTTGATTGAAAAAGACTGTGAAGACATAATCTTTTAATTATCAAGACAAAACAAACCAATGAATACCCAAGTGTGCACACTGGGTAATAAAACTATTTTTACAAACACAAGGGAATAATAGCTATAAAAATCAAGAGAATCATTATATGTGGGGAGGGAGGGTGGTAACTCAGGCCAGACACATGGAGAGGCTTTGGGATCTCACAAAGGTTGTTTCTTTCTTGGGTGGTAGTTACAAGATGTTCAGTTTTGTGTGGCCATCTGGGTTTTACCATAAATGCATTAAAACTTAAGAGTAATTTAAGCATGTTATTTACAAATATAGAGTTCAACACCAGGAGAAATGGCTAGAACAGGGGCGGTCAGTTGCTTCTAGGTTGTTGCACGGATTATGGTTGATGAACTCCTATATTCATTGTAGATATTTTGGTGCTATTTGAGGGTTTATTAAAGTAAATTGCTTGGGCCCGCCCTGGTGGCTCAGTGGGTTGAGCAACGCATTATGAAGCAAACCACAGTCTCTGCAACACGAGTTCGATCCCTGCCTCTGGCCAGGGAGGGGACCCACATGGTGTAGCAGACCTCTCCGGCCTCACCCACTGCTCCCCTCAGCAGTGCGTTTCTGTCAATCTGCCTGTTCTGAGTCCTGTACTGTCTGGTGGATTCTCTCACCACCCCCACACTTCTGGCCTGTACCCCAGTGCTTGTATGCATAAATAAATAAATCTTTAAAAAAAATAAAGTAAATTGCTTTTAAAAATAAATAAGGGTAAGAAAAAGTTAAAGGACAGTCAAAAGGATTTAATGATGGATAGCACCCAGCACAGTGCCTAGTTCATAGGTGCACTCAAAGATGGTTGTGAATATTTTTATTCTCCCACACCAAAAAAGGGGGGGAGAAATGTGTCCATAGATTCCCAGCACTCCTAACAATATATATGTGTGTGTATATATATATATGGGTATATATATATATACACACACACATATGCACTCAGTAAATATCTACTTATAAAATAAGCAATCAACTATAGTTTTCTTTATAAAACTCAAAATATTTTCAATATAAACTTCCTAGTAACTCTTTGCTAGTTATGAATCAGCTAGGAAAAACCACCTCACATTCAGGCTTTAGCAATTATAGTTGACGTTGAATAATGCAGGGGGTGGGGTATTGACCGTGTATAGTCAAACACCTGCATATAACTTTTGACTTCCCCAAACTTTACTAATAGGTGACTGTTAACCAGAAAGCTCACCAATAACAAAGAGTGATTAACGCATATTTTATATGATATGTTTATTACATAGTGTAGTCCTACACAGCAAGTATCTAAAGAAAATCATAAGAGAAAATAATTTACAGTTCTAAACCGTATTTATTGACACTATAACTTAACATCATCTGCTTACAAGAAAATCCACATACTAGTGGACCAATACAGTTCAAACTTGTGTTGTTTAAGGGTCAACTCTAATATTAGGGACATTATTGAAAGAGATCCGATCAAAACATTTCAAAAGACTATAGCCATGTGTCCCCAGAAGTAATTGAAATGAAAAATAACATTAAGCTCTAAATCACAAAATAAACATGTATACTGAAATGTTTAACGCTGCTTTCTGCCTTTTACCCTCACTCCCATGCCTCTCCAGTGTGGGTTGGACTTAGTGACTAGTTTCCAAAGAGTGGGGTGTAGAATGGAAAAAATGGTAAGGTCATAATGCCAAAACCTACAGACAGGTTAGCAAGGAGACAAGGTGGCGATCAGAAATGTTAAGACCTGTCGACAGCACAACCCCCCAACAGGATGTACATTCTTTTCAAGAACTCATCTCATTGCGAGACCATCCAATCTAATGTGAAACAAACTTAATGAAAGGACAGTGTATAAACGATCTGGTCAGTAGTCCTCAAAACTGTTAAGATCATGAAAAACGTGGTGATTAACCTATTGTGGCAATCATTTCACAATGTATGTGTATATCAAATCACTATGTTACAGGCCTTTACAAAATAAAATTCCTTGAATGAAAAAATCAGGAAAGAATGCAAACTGTTCCAGACCAGAGTAGACTAAGGAGAAAAGACAACTAAATGCAGTGTCGCATCCTGATTGGATCCTGGAGCAGAAAGAGAGCAGAAGTGGAAAAACTGATAAAATGTGAATCAAGTCTGGAGTTCAGTTCATAATAAGGAATATATTTTGGGTTCCTGTTTTTTTTTTTTAAATACACTGCTGAGGGGAGCAGCGGGCGATGCAGGAGAGGTCTGCTGCACCATGTGGGTCCCCTCCCTGGCCAGGGATCAAACCCATACTGCTGTGCATGGATGCCTCACAGTGCAGCGCTCAACCCGCCGCGCCACCAGGGAGGCCCCTTGGGTTCCTGTTTTTGACAAATGTGTCACAATAAAGTGTCAACATTCTAAGGGAGGATAAATGGTTAAACTTGGCTTAAATGTTAAATGGCTTTGCTTTCAGACCATAAAGCACAAAAGAAAAAAAAAAAACTTATCTGAACTTTTCTCTGAGCTGGCTTTTGCAGACACAGCAGAGCTGGAGGCTTATCAGCAAGTATCCCAGCGTGAGCAAGCAGAAGCAAGTAACCTTGAGCTAAGTCCCAGACCAGCTGGAGCTGGGTGACAAAAGCAGAGGGGGCTCCCAACAAGCCCATTACTTGGTAGCAATAGTAGGCAGGAAAAGAGGAGCAGTTACACAGTAGGAGCAGTTACACAGTAGGAGCAGTTACACAGTAACTCTGCGTCTTTGAAACGTTTCTATAGATCTAAGTTGTTCTAAAATGTAAAACTTATTTTTAATGCTACCTTTTAAATTCTCTTACTGCAAGCTCTTCCAATGAAATAAAGGTTAACCTGTCACATCTCTGAACTTCAGAGTATGCCACGTGCCAGTTATGGCTTATCCTGCATATTGAGTATCCCACCATTACAGGACGAGACAAAGAAAACAGGATGGGTAGCCTTAAGGAGGTAAGATATTTTTAACAAAAATCACCTTGCAGAAACTTCCATTTCAAGGTAATGGGAATTCTTTACTCTCTTTCAGAGCTGATTCTAAAATGCACAGCTGACCATGTTGCTAGTAACCAAAACGGGGAGAACTCAGCAGGGACGGGGCTTGGCTGGCTCAAGAAGCAGAAGAGGCCCAGGTGGCTGTACGAGGAAAGAGACTGAGTGGAGAGAAGCACCACAGAAGGGCGCCAGCGTGTGGGTGACTCTGCCCTCACGGTCTGGAGAGCTTAATTCAATGAGTTGCCCCTCAAGGGTGATAAACGAAGCAGAAGTATCATCTGACACGCATGGTAAAGGTTCCTTTTCACCCTGATGTGATGTTCTGGAAAGGAAGCCACCAAAACTAAGCCCCTCTCACATGGAAACCTCAGAAAACCCAAACAGAGGAGAGCTGACTTGCACACTTCAAAAATCCTAATGTGTGGCGCCTCCCTGGTGGTGCAGTGGGTTGAGCACCACACTGTAAAGCATCCGCGGCATAGCAGCTCGAGTTCGA
Organism: Galemys pyrenaicus; assembly: GCA_019455555.1. NCBI lineage: Eukaryota > Metazoa > Chordata > Mammalia > Eulipotyphla > Talpidae > Galemys > Galemys pyrenaicus. Next base: position 572,041 of record JAGFMF010012279.1, read on the forward strand.
TCCCCGGCCAGGGAGGGGACCCACATGGTGCAGCAGACCTCTCTTGCCTCGCCCGCTGCTCCCCTCAGCAGTGTGTTTCAGTAGATCTGCCTGTTCTGTTCCGCACTCTGTCTCTGGTGGATCCTCTCACTCCCTACACTTCTGGCCTGTATCCCAATGCTGGTATGCACAAATAAATACATCTTTTTTAAAAAAATCCTAATGTCATGAGTTTGAGGTGCAATATGGCCAAAGACATGGCAACAAAATGTGAGGGACTGGATCCTGGGAAGGAAAAAAATGTGTAAGGTACGTTTGAGGGACAATTGGTGAAATTTAAATATGGATTATATGTTAACTTTAGTATTGAATGAAAGTTCCTGAATTTTATCATGGTACTATAGGTAGTAGATGAGTGTGCACTTGTTCTCAGAGGATACAGAACAGAATATTTAGACGTGAAGGGCTGCAGTGTGTTCAGCTTACTCTTAAACAGGGCAGCTGGTTATAACGCCAGTGATAGCGGTAATAATATACATAAAGAGATTGAACTGGATATAGCAAGACATTATAATCAGTAGATCTAGGTAAAGTATACACAGTTCTTTATTACTCTTTTTGCAAATTTTCTGTAGGTTTGCATTTTTTCAAAATAAAAAGGAAAAAGAAACCCCTCAGGCTGCTGTGCTATGAACAGATTGGAGGAAGCAATCAAGAAAGTAGCTCCAGGCCCAAAAAAGCTGGTGTGGACTAGGCATTTGGAAGTGGCTGTGCAGCGACACCCATGCAATGGACGTATGTCTCGGGGGTGAAGGGATGGGGCTGGGGAATGAAGATGAGGAGTTATAGTTACACTTGTCAGCATCCAAGTCTACATGTCCGTTTCTTTCTGATTATTAGCATCACATTATCTTTCAACACATTACAGTCATCATTAAAATCACAAGAGTGCCAATGTAAGTTGTTATCATTAATGTCATTATTACTAACGACTTGTTTTATTGATGGCACGATATTTTTTGCTGGGGGATGAACTGGAACCACCCACAGGAGTCCAGGATTCATGAGGTGTGAGTGAGACCCAGAAAACAATGTTGCTGTTGAAAACTTTCCACTGGTTCTGATGCACTAGGCAGAGTCTGTGCTTGGATTCCAGGTGCTGGCCCCTGCTGCATTTTGCCTCTTTGGTGTTCCAGAACATACCCCCTCCTCAGGCCAGAGTAGGTGTATGAATCACTGTTGCAGATTGTCTGACAGGTGAACAAGCTCACTCAAGAGACCATAAAGTCAAAACAGAGGTGATGTCATCACTTTCATGAAGGACTGTGTTTGAAAGGGTAGTTTCTTCTGAAGTTCTCTTTCCAAGCCCTCCCCTTCCACTTTCAGATTTCTAAATCTGACCTTAAGAATAGCAGAGTAAGAATAAACTTTGTGGCATTTACAACTTGTATCATGTGACTTTGGCAACAACTACAAAACAACCCCCAATCAAGGGCAAACATTTCAGCAAGAAGAGAAGTTTCACAATTGGACGGGTTGGAAACCCTAGACCCTGGTGAAAGGTAACAGTGGAAAAACACACATTATCAACCTTCAAGCCTCTCTTGGCTCTAGGGCACTTGAAAGAATTCCAAACACTAGAGGAGAAAAGACATCAAGTCTGTTAGACTGAATTCCACAATCTTAAAATTATGTCTCCAATTGTTATCTTCAAATGAGGTTCCAGTATCAGCCTACATTAAACCCACAGATTGGCATTCATGCAATTTAGTAGTTCTGAAGTTCAGGATTTGCTCTTGTCCAAAAAGTTAATTAACTAATTCAACATTTTCCCTGGACTAACTCAACACTTGCCCCTGGCAAACCCTTCTGAGGTCTGTCATATAAGAAAAGTTTTAAGTTTAAAAAGGCTATTTAAACAAAGATATTGGTACAAAGCTATTCACTGAAAGGCTGGTAATAATAGCAAAATGAAACTTAAATGTTCTTTAACTCAATTATGGTACATCCATATTATGGAATTATAAAGTGTTTTTTTTTATTAACTGAAATAGTTCTGATATAGAAAGATGTTTAAGACAATTAAGTTGGGGGGAAGTTTCCAAGAATAACATTTAATAACGTTCATGCATATTTGTAAAAGGTAAGACATGGAATCAACCCAAATGTCAAAAAATAGACAATGGGATCAAGAAAATGTGGTATACATGATGGGATATTATTCAGCAATCAAAAAGGTAAACTAGAGTCATTTGCAGAAACATGGATGGAGTTTAAGCTCAGTGAAATAAGTCAAAAGGAGGATTATAGGGGATCAAGGGGAAAGAATAACAAAACAACAACAAAACAAAACAAAAATAAGTAGACAACTACAAATCAGTCATCTGCAGGGAAGAGGGAGGGAGTGGGATCAAGGCCAAGATGGGGAAAGAACAAGGGACTTTGGTGATGGTGCAGGGGTGAATTGGCGGTGGAAACTCCATGGGACTACACCTAGAAAGCAAACATTGTAAAATAAATAAATAAATCTCATGCTTAAAAAGTTAAAGCTAAATACATATACCCATGCTTACCTATCTATGTGTGTATATGTGTGTGTGTTAATGCACACATTAAGGACCTCCCACAAACTCTTACTAGTAATTACCTTTGGGGAATAAGATGGAGTTGGGGGAAAAAAATGGAAAAAACACATGGCAAAAAAAAAAAATGACTACAGAATTGAGGCTACAAGGAGGTCAAACAAATGAGTGGGGACCCATTGGTCTAGGTAAAGGTCTTGGGTGCTTTGGTGATGGATGTGACAATGAGAAGGTGTGACCCTAGTCCCCTAAAATCATATACAGTTTTGTAAACTAATGCTACCTCAATAAAACAGAAAATTTAGAAAAAATGGTAAAAATAAAAAGGCATTGTAAAGTGTCTTCTTTTCCCTAATTACAGACACTGAGCATTAACTAATTTAATTTTTAGAATAACACAAGGTATTTTTTGAAAGAAAAGATAAGGTGCTGAGTTGGTGAAACCAAGAGTATTTTCAATAAGAGGGCCTCCCTGATGGCTCAAGGGGTTAAGCACCTCACTATGAAGCATCTGCAGCTACTACAGCACGAGTTCAATTCCCAGCCAGGGAGGTGACCTACATGGCACAGCAGACCTCTCCTGTCTCGCCCACTGCTCCCCTCAGCAGTGTATTTCAGTAGATCTGCCTGTTCAGCTCCCTACTCTGTCTCTGGTGAATCCTCTCACCCCCTACAACCCCTGACCTGAACCCCAGTTCTTGTATGCATAAATAAATAAAATCTGAAAAAAAAAAAAGTCTTTTGACTAAGAGATCCCTGAATGGCACAGAATAGAGTTGCCTAATTGCTACAAATTTGGAGCAGGATGTTCTGGGTAATCTTGGGCGAACAGGCAACCTTCACCCTGCCGACTGGCAGCCGCCATAGGGCGTGGATACTGCAGTATCTGAGGGCTGAGCCTCTACAGGGCGATTACCGTGGCTGGGCCGTGGTGCCTGCACTGGAGAAGACCTGCAACCAGGAAGGCCCTGTCCTTCAGCAAGTGCAGAAGCAGGTCTTGTGCAGAAAATACTGACTTAATTAGACACTGGCAGCATGAAGAGCTCCCAGCAGGCAAAATTTCTCTCAAAGCTACTTATAGGAAAAATTTGCTCCAAGGGCAAGAATGATGACTTGGTGACACCAGCTTTGCTGTCTCTGTCACAGGCTGCCCAGAGCAGCATCCACCTCTCCCGAGACCCTGATCTGCACACTTCAGTGCCCTACAGCAAAAGCAGATGTTGAACAGCTAACCTCAGAACCAGGCCACAGCAGATCTGGGGGCTGAGAGGTGACCATGCTTTAAAGAAGAATTAAGCTAAATAATGTCAGCATAGCCTTCCTTTTTTTCATTAAATGAATCCAAGCTACTTTACTTATTCCCACTTTAAACGTGCTTAAGCAGAAGGAATAAAGGACACCACTGTGCTCAACTCGTCCAGGTCTAATCATGAATTAATATCAGCTAATACTTTCTGGGCACTTACACTCACCACGAGGTGCACTGAACACCGTGCCTGCCATCCTCATCCCGTGGAACCCACACCACCGGTTAGCAGGGGGTGTGCCAGGTACAGTGCTGTTATCATCGCCCCTCTTTTCCAGGTGAGGGCACGGAGACTGGTCAAGTACAGACCACTGGCAAGTGGCAGAGCCGCTATTTAACTGCATGTTTGTTTGGCTCCAAAGCCCAAGCCCCTTAACTGTTATCTGGGGAAGATTTAGTCATCAGATAAACAAAATCTTGGTTCTAAACCATCTCATCATTTGTATTTGGAATTTGAACCAGGTAGCTCAGGTGGTCTTCAGAACCAAGACCTCCAAGGGAAGAGAAAAAACAAAAACAGTTTCTGAAGCCCCAGCTTCGTTTTCTCATGTCCAGATGGGAATGAACTGTTCCAGTGTTTTGCTCGTTGTTTTACTTAATGCACCAACATTGGTTTACAGCACTGAGGAGGACCGAGGGGCACAAGTCATACCTCCTCAGATGGGTTACCACATCACACCCGCCACCAAGGTACCCACAATCATGTACCATAGTCCACTGCACTCCCCCCTTTGCTCCCACTCCCCCTCCTCCTCTGGTAGCCCATAGAAATTCAAGTCAGGTTTCTAAGAATAATAATAATGGAACCTGTTTCTCAGGCTATTGTGAGAACCCAGTGAAGTAATGCATGCAAAGTGCTGAGCTTAGTACCTAGCACAGAGCAACTGCTCCATAAATGTGTGATAAGATCAGTATGTAATCAATACGTGCAAGAGCATAGTAAACCTGTAAGCTGGTTCACTTACCACCAACCAGCACCTGGCTGAAAGCAGAGCTGCTGAATGAAGTTGGAAAACCTTAATCCTGGCTCGTTTTCAGTTAATGTGACTGGGAAGGATGAGGTTCTATACCCAAGAGCCCTTGCTTCCTGATCTGCCCGGTGGCTCAGACCACCTCTTTCTCTCCCCCTGCCCAGGGCCCTGCAGCTCTGGGAACTGTCTGCAGGCACCACGAGGGGACACTCAGAGAGCTGGCACGAAGCTTGCATTCTGTTCCTGCTGCAGGGAGGCACCACACCCAGAATAGCAACCCTGCTTAACCCCAGGGCAATGGCCCCCAGCCCCTCCTTCCTTACTCTAGTGATCCTGACATGGCAAGAAGCAGGCGTGTCTTGCTGAGATCTCGGGGTTTTTGGTTCCTTACTTGGACACTGGAAAGTTTGCACTGTTATCCAGGGCTTCATTTCCTCTCTGTCATTCTTTGACTTAATCCAATGATCAGTAAAGTCTACTAATGTATGTCATGAGGAAAAATACCAACAGGAAAGGGTGGAAATAAATAGAAACACTGAGCTTGACTCCATTCCTTTGGGAAAATTCCAGAAAGGGGTAGAGGGACAGGTAAAACTGGAAAGAGAAAGCAAGAGAGCCAGAGTTGTTTACACTTTTGAATCAATATGCATAAAACTATGGTCTTACATATTCTCTTAGTTATAGAGAGCCATTAATTTCATCTTATTTCCCAAATAAATGTGGACACCCTCAAACACCGAGGCTTCAGTTTTATTATATTTTCCATTAGTCATTAAACAAGCTAAGTCTACTTTAACCACAAAATCACTATCACAAGACATTTCAGGTTAGAGGAATGACCAGATACATAGCTCATCCTCTGAGCTGGTAGTTAATCTTAACTGTACTTATAGCAGTTTCCCAGAGAAATCAGACAGCACTCAGAAGTGGAGAGATTTACTTGTCACACCAGCGGGCCCAGCGGAATCACTCCCCAAAACCTGAGCTCGAACAGCAGAAATGGCAGCGTTTACACAGCTTGCGTGGGAAACGCCTTGCCCCATCTGTCATAGCACAAGCATATCCATCATAGCATAAGCGTTGTGTGTTGTTTGGGACAGGTAGTTGGGAAGGGTCAAAGTTGCCCTTTCTTAGTTTCCCACTATGAACACACAGTTCACCCAGCAACCTCTCTGCTCCAGCAGGCAGCAGTATCTAAGCAGCAGACTCTCAGCAGCCAACTTGGAAGCTTCCTGCTTCATGCGAACTAAATATGAGTATTTACCCTTTATGGGTCCAGAGATCCGGAACGGTTGGAGACTTATTCTGGTGACTTTCCAATACGATCTAAGAATTCATTCCATCAGTTTGATACAAGGCTGTCCACAGTTAACCGTCGGGGATGAGCAGAGAGGTTGTACAAGTTCAGTATTCTATTCTCCATGTTTATTCATGCTTAAAATGTCCTAGAATAAAGCTTTTTAAAAATAAAACATCTTTCCTGAAATCTACTTTGACATAGATTCTATCAGGCAGTTTTGTCAAGACCTTCGTGTGATGGAAGCCAGGCAGCAGGAGCTGTGCAGAGGAAGGAAAACACCATGTCCTCTGCTCCTTCATCGCCGCTTTCCAATTTCTCACAATTCCTGTTCTCAGATGTCGCTATAGACTTTCTGTCCAAAAGGAGAAGAGAAAAATCCTGAGCCTAATGTGATTAAAGTCTCATTCTACATCCTATAATTTGGGACCAGCAGCCATGACTACCAAGAAATGCCTCAGCCAAAGTAACGCAAGACTGCTGCAAAACACAGGACGATTTTCCAGAAATTCTAAAATAACAAATTAGTGCCAACCTTTCATTACTTTGGGGAAGTCTTACAGTTTTTGTGTAACAAAGAAATCAATAGCTTGCAAAGAATCTTAACCAGAATGTGAGTAGGAGAAAAAAAAAAGTCAGTCTATGTACCCTCAGGTAGAGGTATAAGGATTTAAAAACCAGGCTCAGTCATCTTAGCTGTCTAGCTGGGGGGCATTCCCCCACACCCTCCCAAATAAGAGAGTGGCTCTCAGAGCTTTCATTTCAACCCTTGTATCAATTTCTCCAAGGTGCTGTTTTTCTTCCCTCTTTTTCTCCCTTTTCTGCTTTGTAACAGCTAAACAGGGACAGGATCAGTGGTCTCAGCTCTTCTCAGGGACCCCCACTCTTGCTCCTGCCTGATACCAGCCATTTGTTCCACCCAATGGAACACAGTGACTGACCCTCCCCGGGCCTGAATCTTCAGACATCAAGAGGACACTTTCTTCAGGACACTGTCTTCTCTCCTTCACCCTAGTGGCCCCATGTTCCACTGCCTCCTCCTGGAGCAAGTTAAGCCTTGATTTAGATTTAAAATGGTCAGTTTTGTTTTGTTTTAAGCAAAGACCATGAACAAGTAATGTATATAAAATAACAGCAAACTGTGCCACAGTTTGAGAAAAATTCCCAGCAGAGGGCACTAGACCCGGCACTATATCCTCAATTACCTCTAGGCCCCTCTGCCTTCTCTGCTTCTCACTTGCCCCGACCCCAGCTCTCATCTCTGATTCTAGAAAGTTTACGGGCTTACATAACAGGATCCAGACAGAACAGGGATCTTCTCAGCAAAAGAAGACTGGAATTCCTGAAACAGACTTTGTATCTGTCCTGCAGAAGGTGCTCAGCCCCCATCTGATTAGTTTCAGACGCTGCCTCAACGAGAGGTTCTGTCATCTAAGTGGCTCTACAGACACACACACCTGAGCCTGTGAGACACAAAGACGGGGGTGGAAGTGCCAAGAAGGCACAGACAATGAACAAAGCTTATCAGTCTTACGTGTCCTGCTCATAATCACCACGTAATATGTCTGTGTGCTTTCCAGCAGCTTTTGTACATCATAACCCTGATCTTCCTAACTCTACTTTAGGGTTAGAAAAAACTGAGACCCTGATTTAGTCAGCTACTTTTAAGCTTGCCTTGGCACCCAGCCCAACACCTCACCCATTCTGGACAGGAGTTCCTATAGACCACTAAGTAGAGGGACACTAATGACAACCTTGAATGTGTGTGGCTCTTTCCCACCCCACCCCCGCCCCCCATGAGAGGAGCAGGCCCAGGCTGACCCCAGGAAGCCGTTATCTCCTCCGTTAGGGCTCCTCCAGAGCCAGACCACCAGGAACACGAAGGTGGTTTGATGTTCACAGCAGTGAGACCACACACCGTGGGCAGCTCTCCAAGAGGGTAGAAAGAACTCACAGGATCGGAGCTTTGGTTAAGTCTGGTTATTGGGGGAGGGTTCAAGGAATAAGGGGTCCATCCTGTCGGGTGCTTTCAGGAAGTGGGGATAATCTTTCATCGTATACATCTAAATAAATCTCATCTAGGAGGGCAACAAAGCTGTCATCGTTGTAAAACAGCAGCTGTGACTTGGACTTGGAGGAGGGAAAGAGATGTTTTGTATCTGGGGGTTTGCTGTGACCTTGTTTTTATCTATGCAGATAAAATTATGAAGTGGTCTTGGTTTTTGTCTCACCTCATCATCGTCACAGCCTGACCTTGTGTCTGAGATTAGTGTTCTGTGAGACTGTTTATGTTCAACCAGAAATCACCATAGCCCGGTGAGCACCAGGCCAGCAAGGAACAGCAGGCAAGGTGGGGCCACTGTGGGTCAATCCCTGGCTGTTGGGAGCTGCTCTTCTGTTTTTCAGCTCTATGTAGTCTTGTCCTTCATGCCTGGAAGATGTTATGGAGATTCGGTAAAAATCAACAGTATAGTATAGTACCTCAGAACTTATTTTTTTGTATGCTATTGCTATCTCTTTTTTCAGGTAACCACCATTCAGAACTAGTTAGTTATGTTTTCCATCATTGGGCAGTTGTGTCTCCATCACCCTTGAGAACCCGAGGGGATTTACCAAATACCAGTCCTTGGCATCCTAACCCCAACATTATAGCCAACATCTCACTTAGGTGAAAAGGCTCTGACATCACTCACACAGGAAGCCAGTCAGGACTTGAAGTCAATCAAGTCCTTCTGAAGCTGCTGCACTAGAACCTGGATTTGGGATTTTCGATCCAGTAGAGCTTTCCACACTACTACTGAGTCTAAAGTTCTATGAGAGATCCAGTCAGGACAACAACAGAAAGCACAAAGAACCTGTAGTTATATATGTGTGAGGGACTGGTGTGGAGTCCACAGGGGTCCCCTCTAAGTCTCCAGGGCAAGCCCAGATTGGGACAGGTGCTAGAGTGAGATCCAAGGCCAGGAACTGAGCAGTGATGGCAGAAGGTAATTAACCTCTTCCCTTACACCTCTAAGATTCACACCCAATTACACTTCTACATTCTACACAAATTCCCATCGGAGGGCAGATTTTGTGATGAGTTTGTTCTTCATAAAAACCTTCACAGACGCCTCAGATTGACAGAGCTTAAACACCAGGTCAATCAGAAAACATACAGGACACAGGTTCCTCTCCACGTCACAGCTTTCTCTCCTACTTCTGCCGAAACCTCAGAAGTGCACGTCAGCACATAAACACACTGAAGTTAGCAACTTATCGCTGTTCTCTGGGCTTTGGGATTGAGGAGGTGGAAAAAGATGCAGAAGCAACTTCTTTGAAAAGACTTTTCAAACCATTTATTCTGGGGTGGGGAGAGGGAAGGATAACTCGGAGAGGGCAATAGAATGAGCTGCTTCTTCGCATGGGCTTCGTAACCCATTAAAAAGTGTTATTCTACATCTCAGTTTGGGAAACAGGCAATTCTCAACCTGGTGAGTAGCTCTCTAGTGAAGAGATTTAGCTTGCTGCAGAAGGTATGAAGGCTCACTCTTACATTTTTCTGGTGTTTATTTTCAGTTGTCTCAGCACAGAATGTTCTCTCAGGCAAGGTCAATTAAGAGACTCTGAAATACAAATACAGTGGAGTTGGATCACAGGAGGAGAACTTGGTAAAATATGTAGAAATGGCGGCTTCTACTATAAAATTATTTTGCTTCCTGCCAAATCTACGTCTCAGTTTTCTTCTCCAAGGCCCCTACTACCTTGGAGAGGCAAGAACAAAATAGGATTTCAATGCACAAGCACTCAACCATTTCTGTGGAATTTCACATGGCCTTAAAAATGAAAAACTTATCTTACAGGATGAATGTGATACCCTACCCCCAAGGTTGCTAATACTTTATTATGAATCTTCATGAGGGAAATGAGCACAAAATTAGGACTCCATTTTACAAAATCTAATGTCTGTCTGGTGTCTCATAACCAACATGAAGTTTATTTTTCATTTCTCTGTAAGGTCTTAATATGCTCATTTAAAGCACTATTAAAACACAGGAGAACCCAAAAATTGAAACGCAGGTTGATAAGCCAATAAAAATCGTTAGTCACATAGCTGAAAAATTCATGCCCTGATTGATTTTAGTTAAGTTACATAGTCTCTAATTATTTGGTATTAATGTAAAGAGATTGTTTAAACATTTTATTCATAAAATCCCAGTAAGACTTTTGATATTCTGGCTCCTTTAACATGATAACTAAGAGACGAACCCTCAGGTGCACTTCAGCACACTGGACTCACACAGGGTTTTTAAAATCGTGCTGTCTCCAGGAGCTGAAGGCAGGCTAAGGCAACACCAAAAGCAGGCAGGAAAGGGAGTGGGGCTCCCAGAAGGAGGTCCAAGAAAGAAAGGAAATGAATGACCTATTTTATCCACAGTACCCTCTGCATAGTCAGAACCAGACTGAATACCAAACCATGCTGGGTGTGACGAGTTTTCCACAAACAGTAATTTCCACACTCTAAATTCCTTTTCCACTGACTTCTTTTTTAAAGATGTATTTTATTTATTTATGCATACAAGAGCTGGGGTGTAAGCCAGAGGTGCAGGAGGGTGAGAGGATTCACCAGAGACAGAAGTTGCAGAACAGGCAGATCTTCCAAAATACAGTGCTCAGGGGAGCAGCGGGTGAGGCAGGAGAGGTCTGCTGTACCATGTGGGTTAGCTACCTGGCCAGGAATCAAACTCGTGCTGTAGTGGAAAGCTTCACAGTGCTGAGACTTACTCACTTGCACCACCAGAGAGGCCTTCCACTGACTTTTCTTCCAAGGCAAGAAACCTAAAGAGAGATCCCACCTGCTTCCCCTTCATCGTCCTCAAGTCCCAGGCACAGCATAGAGGAGGGGCTAAATAATCGCTTATGAATCTCATCATCTGAGGCACCTCTAGAGCAAGACTGAGTGGCTTGTCTTTATACTATCTCCACAATCAAAATCTCCACTTAAGAAAAAACAGTGACTTAGCAAAAAGTTTATCATCATGTCAATGTAAAGCAATGGAGAGAGAAGGCTTAATTCTCCGCTAAAGGTGTTTTAAATACAGAGAGGGAAGGAAATTTAGAGAAAGGAGGAACACTTCTCCTCTAGAAATTATATCACGCTGGTAGTAACAGGCCTATTTTAGAAACCCCCTTTGACAGATGGACAAAATGAAGACTGGAAAAATGCTTTCCCAAAGGTCTTCCCTTCCCTTGCCTTCAAAGGAGGTAAAGTGACCTCCCAGCAGGCTCTATGCCTGCTCAGTCAGGTTCAAGTGAACTGCCTGAGAGAAGACTGAAGCACAGCGGGTGACTTACTGGCATACTGGGTTTTTATTGCCACAGCTGGACTGAGGCAAAAGTATTCGTGGGACAAGTGTATTCATATGACAATCTCCTGCCCACTCACGGCGCCCTGAACTGACTGGCTGGGGGGGAAATACCCCAAGCATGTTAACAGCCATCTTGAACCTTCATCCTGGGAAGCCATTCCCTGAGACCACAGCATGTGGGTCCCCACGTGCCCCCTTCTGGTAGAAAGTGTCAGGAGTGATGAGCACCCAACTGGGCATCCCTAATTGTGGGTCCCACAACTTAGAGAGCAGCCCAGCACCTCAGGCCAGGACACACATCTTCCATCCCAGGACTGCTGCTGGCACAGCGCAGAGCTGCAAGCTTGTCCTTGTTTGGAGGGCTCTCGTTTCACCGCTGGCAAAGGAGATTGTACAGGCAGCCCCGGCAGAGCAATTCACTGGGATAGCTAATTACCGACCCTGAATTCATTGTTTCATTGGTCTTAATTTCCTCATCCCCAGATCTAAGTTTCTGGATTAATAAAGTCAATATTTTTCACTCAAAACAGTGGTGAATTATCTCCTTATCACTGACTCTATCAACCGCGACAACAGTACTTCCCTCACAGATTATACTACCTAACATTCTTCACACGTCCACTGCTTCCAAATTGTTTGGACCCTAGAATGAGACTTGCCAATGACCCACTTTTTATCAAAAGGATTTACATCCATGTATGTGTAATATTACTCGAATATAATTCTCTAAGAAGAGAATTCCTATTTTATTTATTTATTATTTTTTTTGCAAACAATTTTAGAGGCAGGGTGTTAAAACTGATTGAAATTTCACAAGATTGACATTATTGCTTAAAGTGCTTGAATTGGTTACATTAAAGAAAATTAAGGTACAGATTGTTTTAAATAAAAACTAAATTTTTTTTTTTTTAGCAACAAAGTCAAATGAATGCCACACAAATACAGTAACTATTTTGGTTATACAGAAATGGAAGCCAAAAATAAATAAATTTAATACTGGAAAACAGAAATTTAATTAGGCAGGAAAGTACGAAATTTTCCCTGACCCATGCCATTTACATGAGTTAATCACAATAGTGCTGATAAATGCCTTGACCATATAATAGCAAACGAGGGCAAAACATTTAGTGCACAATATTTTAATACACATGAATATACAAAGTTGATCAAAATGCGTTGTTTAAAGATAAAATCCATCTGTAATAAAGCTACACTCCAATATCTAAAATAAGCCCTAAGCTCCAGTTAGAACACAGTTCATTATTAGGCATGCCCATGAAAGTAAGGGTATCCATGAAAATAAATGCAGAGACCATTTCTGTGACTTCATTCCTATTTCATCTTAAACCCAAAGCTTATCAGGCCATCAAACCAAACCTGACTGGTTCCCTATTCAAACCAACACCCATGTGTGTTGTTCCTTGGTTCCCTTCAAACCAGTCCACTTCATATTGCCCAGAAGGAAATGCATCAACATAACAGGACAAGATGTCCACATTTTACCAAACTTAGGCCGAAATGTCTTTTTAGCATACTGTATCATAACCTAGATGCTAACCTAGTAAGTAGCCAATAAGCGAATATTTCTCCTCTTCTTTCAGAGTGAAAGGCTATAACTTATTTAAAAATATCCAGCAGTTAAAAGAAATCAACAGCTGGACTCAGGCCTGCCGGGAAACAGCACACAACCCCCCTGGCCGTGTGAGGGAGTACTGCTGAGTCTTTGTGCTCTTGCCGCCCTCAGGACGGTCGCGGGGACCTGTACCTTCTCAGCGTTATGCAATGAGTGGGGGCTAAAAAATTAAAAAGTGTCTGCATGCTACTGTTGTTACGTAAAGTAAAAAGATTGGGCAGGGGAAACGTAGCTGCCTAGTGTTCCATGTATTGGCAAGGAAGAGGGAAGAAATTGTGAAATAGTTCTGAAGTTCCAAGATTTGGAGTGTTGGTGGGTAAGTGCATTTCGTTCTTCCATCTTCCTTTCCTTAACCACACAATCATTTTTAATGACTTTGCGTTATCTTCCAAACTTCGTTATTCTAAAAGTCTATCCATGAATACTGAATTATAACTCACCTTTTCTATAAAAAAGAATTATTTCAGTTAAGTCACTGGGAAATACTCTTTACAGATAAACACACACACACACAAATACACACAAACCCAAAACAAAATGTACTGAATCTATGACTTAGCATTTAGACATTACTTCTATTAGCTTCCAATTGAAACATTTTTTTCTAATAAATTAGCTTCAAGAGTCATTTCAAAGATAATTTTAATAGTTTTTCTTATTAATCAGTTCCAAAATAAATTAGAGCTCAACCATCATTTCTTTAAACTTTGCAACCTGCAGCCAAATATACGGGTTATATATTGTATAAACAGTTCCCTACATCAATTACCTTCAACTGGAAAGTGTTTCTCCTTAAAAATAGAATAAAGACTCACCTTCCAGGTAAGTGATTACTGCATATGTCTTGTGGAAGAAAAAAAAAAAGACAAAATATTTATAAATATGTATTTGCCCCTAAACAAGGCAAGGTATAGTTTCATCACTTGTATAAAACAATAAGCTCACCCTGTTTTTGTCTTCTCCAGTGAAAAGTAAAACATTTCACTTCAAGCATGAACAAATGAGGTGTTTGCATGCTTCTTTAGTTCTGAGCAATAATCAGTTCAAGATATTTCAAAGAAATCCAGTTTTCATCTAGATAAAGTGCTATGCCTTGTTGCAAAATGACCACTAACATTTTCAATTTCAATTTTAGTTCACATTATGCCAAAAGTTTGCATGTTTGTTCGCTGATTTTATTAGGTAACAAGATAATATGTTCACAGTATATCATAGTGTATAGAAGTCAACTGACTTCCCACAGGAAGCCAAGATCTCCAACTCATAGTATTTGCAAAGAAACCAAAAACCAGCTCAATGGCAAAACACCAAATCGACCCTTTTAACAAAAGGTACCAAATACTCAAGTGATCTAATAAATACATATATAATAAAAGTGAAAAAGGTAAAAGTAACTATGGTGAGATGAGGTTCTTCCATAAAAAACTCCGTCTCGTCAAGCATTCTAGGAGTCTGAGCCAAAGAAATGCCACCATTTTGTTCATTCCTCCACCTGCCCACTACACTTCCTGTAAGCCACCTTCTTACCCAGCTAACTCCAGTGCTCCCTCTAGGGACGGTTCCATATTAGCCCTGGGACTTGCCAGTGCCCCGGTAAACAAACCGAAATGTTAGAAAGTGAACAGTTGTACGATGCAGCTGATGGCGGTAAAGGCGCGGTGCCTTCGTTATTCCTGATAAAGGGGGATGTTGGCGCTGACCAGCTAAGGAGAGCTACGCCTACGCCAGAGGTGGCCGCGTGGTGTCTTAGACCCGCGAGCACAGACTGTCAAACACCAGCAGGATTGGAAAGACACCTTGGAAAGCTTAGCAGGGCCAGATGAAGGATAAATATAACTCACACGACCTTACAGAAGAAAAGTATCACTAAAAACAGACAGCATAGAGTTATTTTCCTGAAACTTGGTTTTGGTAGAAAGATAAGAAAAGTAACTTTTAACTGTCCACTAAAGCTTCCTCCTCTCGTCTGCTTCCGCCTGCCCTGAGCCCCACACCTTCTTAGCTCCTGCGATTCTACCAGCCAGGAAGGCACAGTCCGGTGCAGACGCCAGCCACCAGGAACAGCTTCTCTTCACCCTGCTCCACGTGGAGGGTGATTTTAGTATCGAGGTTACTCACGTTTAAACATTTTCACTTGCACAAACTTAAAGCTATAGTTGCAGCCCTAAAAGGTGAACATCTACCCAATTCTTCCATCTTCCTGTCGGAAAAGAGGCAGGAAAGCTAAAAATGGGTAACAGTGTTTCCAGGAACAAATTCAGGGAATGCTTTGAAAGGAGACTCGGAGAGCCATTTAGGAAGTTTAGCAAGGACCCAAAAGAGACTGCAGATGTTCCTAGGAAAAGTCACTCTAGCTCAGCCAGGTATAGCCAGTGGCACAGCATTTACCCAATCCTAAAATTAGCAACTGTTATTCATATAAATCTTACTACAATCTGATTGCAGTTAACTCTACCTCAGACTAAATAAACCACAAGTAGTGCTGCATGTAGAAAACAAAGGGAGACAGTCTAACACAGCCAGACCACTGGGACTCGGAGTAATACCGTTCGTGGGCCGCTGGGGAAGAAGGCAGTCTGCAGAGAAACCAGGTAACAGTGCTTTGAACATTTCCCCCACTTGAATTAGTCCCACAGTTCTTTAAGTTATTCTCTTGACTGATAGAATAAAATATATCCAGATTCTGAATTTTTTGATATATCTGATGTCAGGCCATAGAACTCTTCAATAGCTTGGGCATCTATTTTCTGCAATAGAACAGAAAGAATACAACTGTTTAACATGATTACTGGGAGAAGAGAAGAAAAAGCAACAGAATACACAGGAAAATGCAGTTATAAAAACACCGTCGTACAACCACAACTGACGATTTCAACAGACTTGGCAGTGGGATATCATTATTATATAAATTGCAAATCATTGAGGAAGAGAGAAATCTATCAGCAACCATACATGAGCCTTCTTTGAAGAAGCCAGGACTTGTGTCTCTCAGAGGTAAGCTGGGGGATCTCGGGAATAACCGTAGTTCACTGGGGCCAGCTGTGCACCTGCAGAGGTCATTCCCTATAGCGTCACCATCATGAGCTAAAGTAAACTAAGTGCCTGAGTATGGAATTCACTTGAGCTAATATTACTTTACAACAAAATCAACACACAGAATGCTCTAGTATAATATACAGATTTTCAGGCCCAACAGACTGAAAAACGTATTTTTAAATACTAATCAATACAAGAAAATTTTGGCTTAATGAAAGAATCCTAATATGACTTTGCAGTTTATTTGGTCTGTACCAGAGAAGTCCTGCGAGGAAGCAGGACTTGCATTAAATAGGACTTACGGTGACACAGAGGCCCCGCGCCTACAGACTGTGCCTTCCTAGCTGCTAGAACTTAGTAAATCCACAACTGCATCTACCTCCCCTGCCAGGGAAAATGAAGAATTTCACTTTGGTAGAAATGCAAGTTGTTTTTCAAGTCAGACTATGGGGAAAATGGCCTATTTCAGGAAATGTGCACACGTGTGCATGCACGCATGCACATGCACACACACACACACACACAGTGCCCTATCCCTACCCTAGAATAATCTGCATACCAACCTCTACAATGTCATCATCAAACAAAAGCCAGAAGCCATGACTTTTCACAATAGTAATATAATGCCCACGATTAGGACCGCTGGAAAAGAACAAACAAAAGAGAGATACCAAGTTAATATTCTTTATAAACCTCCACAAAGATTCACTTGGAAAAGCTACTGGGAGAAAACACTCCTGGTTTGTATCTCTGTCCCAGCTGGTCTGGCACCAAGGCTACGGGGGAACATCCAGGTGCGAGCTGCCTGGGGTGGGGATGAGTAACACACCTGCCTTCTGTGGACGTACAGTCCAGTGGGGACAACAGACACACAAATTAGGCGAATGCCCATAAATAATTACCGTCGGCCAGCTCTGTGCCAGGCCCTATTCTGGATGCCAGAAAAGCAGAGGACAAAACCAGGTCCCCACTTTCACTGGGCTGGAGTCAGATAGGCAGTAACTGACCCAGAACATAAATGATGTTGCCGCAGTGCTGATGCCGTGAAGAACGCAGCCGTGCCGGGCAGCGGGCCACCGAGGGAAGGTGTTACTCCGCGCCTGGCGAGAGTCTCGGCTGGTCTCGTGGGTGAGGAACGGTGGGGAGCCGTGTGGCTGTGCCAGGGGGGTCTCAGGACAGTGACAGCAAGTGCAAAAGTCTGGGGAGGACGGTGGGGTAGAGGAGCCTTGGGATGTTCTTTGCTGACCTGCAAGGAGCCCCTGGGGAGTCAGGGGGGTGGGGGTTGGCTGTAGAGGGGACTGCAGTGTCATGGTAACAATTTTGAAATTTTCAGAAGCCGGAGAGACTCTGGGGAATTCTAAAAAGCAGCTGATATGCTCTAAGTTTCAGAAAGCTGTTAAACCATAATGCAAATATCAAGTGCTAAAATAAAAAGGGATCTATTTTGCAAAGTGGGATGAAGAACCGAACTGCCTTACTACATAGTTACATTTGTACAGCTGAGGGGGTTTTATACTAAACTGACAGTCTTGCTCTGTATTTTTCAGTGTACCATCAAACACAGGTGACCCATGAAACTTGTTCCGGCCTATCGGCGACCTCAGCCAGCCACACCGCCCTCCCTCTGTGCCCAGCTCCCGAGTCTCCTCTCTGCACACATCACCCTTCACGTCGTGGGTCTCTGCACCAGTTGCAACTCTGCCTGAAATGACCCTGTCCCAACGTGTGCACTCATGGTCCATTTTCTCGTTGGGGTGCCAGCTCAAATGTCACCTCGGTAGCTACATCTTTGTGGTTCATCTTACCTGAAGATGTACCACCCGCACCCCCAGCTTCCCCTCGCTCATCTCCCTGCCCATTCTTCATAGAACTACTCCGAATCCTAACTCATTCTGCTGGGCTTGGTTTGTTCTGGGTGGACTGGCCGGGCGGCTCACTGGTCACATGTCTCCCACGAGAGCCTCAGCTTCCAGACAGCAGGGCCCGTGTGCCTCGCTCACTGCTGCACCTTCAGGTGGTGGCATGGAGCCCAGGAACAAGGGCTCCAAAAGCACCTGTCACGGCAATCACTGATGAGGCTGTGCACCTGCTGCGGTCCCGGGTGGAGGGGCAGCACTCAGCCCCCAGCTCTGTGCTTCCAGCTGAGTCACCTGATTCCCCCCACCCCACCCCAAGCCAGCCCTGTTCTGCATACCAAGAACAATCCCACCTCTGGCAGGGAGGAATCTGAAGAATCCTAGTGAGTGGCACGCGTGACTCAGCATCAAAGCATCCTTACTGCCGGGGCTGCTCAGGTCTTGGGTCCCCCAATTCTGGTACAGAATTCAACACTCTCCTCATCCCCTACTTCCCCTAAATGGGTCTCAGTGCCAGCCCACACCAGTGCTTCCAGAGATCAGAGGACCACAGTGAAAACTAGTGCATACCCACAAATCTCAGCAGTTCTGTTTCCTTATCATCTGTCCACACTGCCTCTCCATCCATCACGGCATGTGTGACCCCAGGTACCAGGCCACTGCCTGCCAAGACCCCCTGCCACAAGGTCTGTGCGCACAGCTAATTTTTACATCAGTGAACCCTATGCCACTGAAAGAATTACTGTTAGAACTCTTCTCCTGGGAGAACACAAAGCTGGTTTTTGACTAGCCAATAAATAAATCCCATTGAGAATGTTAAGAAAATATCCAGTGACCTAATGTTACTCTGCATGGGTGAAAATACCAAGTGCTTCAGATATAAAGTTACAGTTTCAGATACCATCCACTCCAGTTCAGGGGGAAAAAATAATCAAGCCCTCCCTATGCATGGAGCCTCACATCCTAACAATCCCTCCTGGCAAGCAGAGGGAAGACTCTGGCTTTGCAGCACGTCCCAATCTAGAACCTGCAAGGGTGGGACAACTGTATCTGCCCACACAGAACACGCCCCGCCCAGTGGAGCAAAGGGAAAGCACTGGGTGAAAGTTCCATGGACTTTCCATGCTTATTACAAATAGTGGAACAAAAGTATTTGCTCAAAGGCTTTTCGGCAAAATGCTTCTTCAGATCCACGGGCTTTCTCTCTCTCTTCTGTCTGCTTACTATAGTGTATTGAGGAATGATGGAAAATTACATAAAGAATATTTTACAGCAGTTTTTAATCACTCAAAATGCAAAAAAATTCTTAAATTGATCTACTGCTTCTCTTCTCTATTCACACACCTTAAAATACTTTGGAGATCGCACTATATATGTAACTTAGCTTTTTAAAAAGTGAAATCACAGCATTAGCATTTAATTCTCCATGTCATTTCAAATTCCTCCTAAGCATCATCTCTAACCAATGAAGATTTATTAAATGATTTACCTTATGATAGAACATTCTGATTATCACTGTAGAATGTATTTTATGTGTGGAAGTAAGTGTGCTTGCATTTATTTTTGAGAAGATAAGCAGGAAAGATTTCCAAAAGCACTGTTATTACCGAGTCTCGTGGCCCAGGAAATGTCCAACTAGGTCGTTTTGAGCACTGGGGCAACCTTCACGCCTCTCCTGCACACCGCGCCCACCCTTACCTGCCGCAGTGAACCACCACGGCGACAAGGTCGTACATGCGGTCCAGGTTCACCGCATCACTGGAGGTGTTGAAGAGCCGGAGTTCCAGCGGGAAGACCACTCGATAAGAGAGCTTGGTATACCTGTGGAGCTGCTCCATGTACTTGAAACGCTTCAGGTGCAGGGCCAAAATCATGGGCAGCTTTTTTACTCTCATCCTAAGGAAGCATGAAACAGAAAATCAGTTGTGCCCAACACCTCCGAACGGCAGAGAGAATACTGTTGCCTGCGTAAGTGAGAGCAGGAGTCGTCTGACAAATAAACCACCACTCTTGCGAATAAACGTGTGCTCACTTACAGAGAGCTGACTTATCTGCAGCTAAGTGGAGCGAGCTAGTCAGAGACAAATGCAACAGTGAGTCCCCAGTCAAAGGAGACATCAGAATTTCTGTGCCAATAAAAAGATGCTCTATAGTTGCTTTCTGCCACGCCCTCTGCCTCCCAAGAAGAAATGCTGTTCAGACAATCCCCTGAGACAGTGGAGAAGCGAGGTGAAAAACGCTTCTGAGAAAAGATGCTAGAAGGAGAACAAGCAGATGGGATCTGGACCACAGGTGCAAGGACCGGGGAGGATGTGCAGACAAGGCACTGCTGGCCATCAAGAGCCCAGCAGGCTCACCCTCACACCTTGCACGTGTGCTTGTGGGCAAGTCATTTCCTTCTCTGGTACAGTTTCCTCATTTATAAAATGCAGGGGTTGGCTTAGGGATAGATATCCCAAACTGGGTTCAGCGGAGCAGTGGATGTGTTAGTGGGTGTGGGGTTTCTGTGGTTATGTTCTGACAACACTACTTTGCATCTGAAGCTCCTCACTGCACATTAGCATACTGATTGGAGAAGACCCACAGTAAAGGAAGTGCACTCTTTTGTGTGATGCAGCTTTTCCCAAACTCCCATCAACACAGAAAGCTCTTTTCATTAGATCGCTGTTAGCAACCCTCCATAAGTCACGAGAACTACACTTCATGTGGCTAAGTATGCTAGGATACAGGCTCTCCAACAACCAGCCAGGACCCCCATTCTGTGCATGTCCTGAATGACCTGAGTATCACTGCTGCTCAGCGTGTCCACTTCTCTGTGCATATTATTTTAAAAGAACATTTAAGAGAGTATCATTCCAAACTCTGAGGTAAAACTCTGTTCATAAAAACAAGCAAAATAACATCAGGAAAATATAAGACTCATGGGGCACCCTAACTATTATAGGAACACATCACATCCTAATACATGAGATCTCCCAGGCTTTTTACCACATAAACACCCTCAGGCCACACAAGGAGACAGAACTGGCCTTTGGTGGACTTAGAGAGTAAGGACTGGAGACACAGGAGACTCCCAGACCACTGACCGAGGAGAACTACCTCCCAGCGCCTCGCCTGCCTCCTATGATGACTAAGCGTTTGTAAGCTTTGATGCAGCAGGGAGGATGTGTGCTGTCTGGGGTGAAAGGTTGGGAGGCTAGGCAGAGAAATGATACCATCTCAACTGCAGATGCCTGAGGGCTGTAGACGGCAGTAATGAGCGTGCCTTAACTGTTAGCAGGGTGAACTTAACTCATGGCAAGGCTGTACTGAGATTACAGAATCGAGTTTCTTGGCTTCTGGGATTGAATAACAGCGAATCACTGTTATCTCAGACAGTCACGAACTGGAAATGGCTGGTGCTGATAGAAAGATGGGCATCAACTCAGAATGTGACGACTTTCTCATGTACCTGATTTTCTCATGATTCCTTATGAAACAATGGACATTTTAAACTTCTTATGTCTCCAGAAAAGAAGTTGCAGTACTCAGGCAATACTAACAATATTTTTGGATGTCTACTAAATGTTATGTATTATGCCAAGACCTTTAGTAATTTGTCTTTAAATCCCAAGAGAGGGGCCTCCCTGGTGGCACAGTGGGTTAAGCAACACACTATGAAGCAAACCGCAGCCACTGTAGCATGAGTTCGAGCCCTGCTGCCGGCCAGGGAGGGGACCCACATGGCAAAGCAGACCTCTCTTGCTGTGCCCGCTGCTCCCCTCAGCAGTGTACTTCCGTTGATCTGCCTGTTCTGCTCCCTGCTCTGTCTGTGGTGAATCCTCTCAACCCCACCCCCCACCCCCCACCTCTGGCCTGTACCCCAGTGCTTGTATGCATAAATAAATGAATTTTAAAAAAAAAATTTTCCAGATCATCTTATTAAAAAAAATCCCAAGAGAGGATGTGGAGAGAAGGGAAATCTTATACACTGTGTGGAAATATAAACTGGTAGAGTCACAGTGGAAAGTAGTGTGGAAATTCCTCAAAAAATTAAAAATAGAAATTCCATATGAGCCAATTTTTCCCACCTTTGGGTACTCACTGAAAAAACCCAAAAACACTAATTTGAAGAGATCTGTGTATGCCCAAGTTTATTGCGGCACCATTCAAAATAGCCAAGAACTGGACATAACCTAAGTACCCATTGGTTGATGAACAGATAAAGATGATGTGGTGCATATACACAGTGGAATACTATTCAGTTCTACATAAAACATAAAGATGAAGCCTGCCATTCACAACAATGTGGATGGGCCTAGAGGGTATCACGCTTAGTGAAATAAGTCATATAGAGAAAGACAAACACTCCAGCATTTCACTCCTTTGTGGTAGACAGAGAAACCAAACAACTGGACTAAGTAAGACAAAAAATCACCTCTTTGGCTTTAAGACCAAATCAGGGGTTACCGACAGGGATGTGGGTGGGGTGGGAAAATCAGGTAAAGGCGTCACTTGTATGGTAAAGGGCAGAACTGCACTGAGTGGTAACTTAATATAGTGCACACGGTGTTGACAGAGTGAGGCACACCTAAAATTGACAGAATGCTACAATCTGATGTTACTCGGATTAAAAAATAATTTTATCGTTAAAAATAGAGTGAATTAAAAACAAAAAACAAAAAACACCAGATCTGCCGGGCACTAAGGCCTGGTTGTTTCTCAACACACAAACCAGGTGAGCTTTTACGCACCTTTTCTGGGCCTCCTGTTTGCTGCAGCAGGTTTCACAATAATATTTCTGTTCACTACACAGAGTTTCTGTGTTGCTGAAGTCTCTGCAGAGGAAAATATTTTCATCCTTTAAAAAGTCCAAAATGTACTTGAGATACCCTATTTGAAACCCTCTATTACCTGTAGGCTCATCTTAGGGAACTGTGGGGAAGGAAGTAATGACAAAAGATCCTTCTCAAGAGTGGGTTCCCCGGGGCCCTCACAGCATGTCTGCTGCTGGACTGGGCTGAGATTTCACCGCAAGAGATTTCCAAGTGTGGTTTTTATTTAGTAGGGAACAAGGAAAGAAGAAATTAGGGTTCCAAAGGCTTCAGAAAAATCTGCGTTTAACAGAGAATACCAGTACAGTGAAGATTAAAAATGATGATAGAAAATACTAACTACAGCAAAAAAAGAAAAACTCACCATGACACTATAAAAGTTGGGTCCAAAGAAAGGCAACCGCATAAATGCAAGGGAACGTTATTGAGCAGTTAATGAAAAACAGTATGTCTCAGGTGGCCCAGATAAGATGATAAGATTGAAACAATTACAACTGCTCTCATAGCAAACTAATAAAGTCCCAAGTTAGCAACAAACGATTGCCCCCACCAAGGTCTTACGCCCACCTCATCACACCCCACAAGATAAGAAATTTGGCCTGACTTCTTTTGAGAGCAAATGCCACAGAGTTGGTCAGAGCCGTATTCACTTTATCACGCTGCTTTACTGTACTGCGTAGAGTTTTCATTTTTTAAATGTCATGGCTTTTCATCCTTTTCTGGTCATTGAGACTCTACTTAACATTCCTGTGGTATTGCTTCCCAGGCTGAAAAGAACATCCAGAATATAATAATACCCTCAGAGCCTGGAAAATGTCTGTGACATTTCCTTCTTCATAAGGAGTGTCCTAACGCCAAAATGATCAGATTTTATTAAATGGAAAATGTTATTTACATGGTGTTAGAGATCCAAATGCTTCAACGGAGCTTATCCAAAGAAAATGCAGTTGTTCAATCATTAAATCCCCAAACATGGGGGCCTCCCCGGTGGCACAGCGGGTTAAGCAACACACTATGAAGCAAACCGCAGCTACTGCAGCGCAAGTTTGATCCCTGCCACCACTAGGGAGAGGACCCACATGGCGCAGCAGACCTCTCCTGCCTCACCCGCTGCTCCCCTTAGCGGTGTATTTTGGTTAATCTGCCTGTTCTGCGTCCCACTCTGTCTCTGGTGGATCCTCTCAGCCCCCACATCGCTGGCTTGTACCCCAGTTCTCCTATGCATAAATAAATCTTTTTTTTAAAAAAATCCCCAAACATTTAGGAATACACTCTGGACAGGGTGCTGGATTCACAGTAAGTACCTGCCCTCCCGCAGCCCACAGTCCACAGACACACACAGAGACGGACTCACTGAGCATCAAGTGCTCAGCGCAGGGCAAACAAACTGCTTCACACAAACCATTTCCAAAGTCGAAAGCCCCCAAATAGTCACTCAAGCACACTTCAGCCTAAAAACCATGCTCCTCCCTCCAGAAGGCCTGCTGTTTTCTTTGCACTGGCAGCACCTTTACAGATGCCTCCATGGCTGGCTTTTCTTGTTCTGAGCTCAGCTTAAAGGTCACCTCTACACAGGGTTTTTCCCTGGTCGCTCTTTCAAACCCTGTCCCTTTCCCAGGCCTGTGTCTCGTTTTGTTCTGAGCACTCATTCCAACTGAAATCATCCTACTTAGTGGAAGCCTTGCCTCCCCATGTGGGCTGAGATCGCCTGTCTCACTGCCCGCTGTGCCCCCAGCACTGAGAACGGGCCTGCACGTGAACGGCACTCAGTCACATTTCTTGTCCAAACAAATGGAGACAGAGCATGTGCATAAAGTCCGGGGGAAGCAAAGAGCAAGGAAATGAACCTGGGCAGGGCAGCTCAGGTGCTCGTAGAGGGTAAGAGTGCCAGGTGAATGAGAGTCAAGGATTCCAGACGGGGAACGTGAAACTCGGGTGCAGAGTGCCTTCTTGAGATGCTGGCATCCCAGGCACTGAGATCAGCCAGACAAAGACATAATCAGACAATGCATTTTAGAAACGCCTCTTCTGGCAGCCCTGGAGAAAGAGCTAGAAGGGGTTAAGAGGAGGCAAGGCAACAACTGAGAAGGCGATTACACTCAACCTTCATCTTTCAAGTACTGAGTACATAATAGCCCCACCTCGGCTGAATGCTGTCTGACACATCAGTGGAATAACTGATATGAAATCTTTTCTTGGCCTGCACAGGATTTATTCAGGCAGAATGGGGAAACTAATAAAAGGGGAGATGAGCCCGGGTGACTATAGCGATTCCCATCGTTGGTGTGGCTACCCAGACAAGCCTCTTTGTCCAGCTGAAAAATCAGAAGCACCAAGGCAGACACAGCAGTGAATAAGGAACTGAACATTTTCTATTCATACTTATTTAATAAAAAAAATTTTTTCAGGGCATCCTTGGCGGTGCAGTGGGTTAAGCAACGCACTATGAAGCAAACTGCAACCACTACAGCACCAGTTCGATCCCTGCTGCTGGCTGGGGAGGGGACCCACATGGCGCAGCAGACCTCTCCTGCCACACCTGCACTGCTCCACTTGGTAGTGTATTTCAGTCAGTCTGCCTGTTCTTCTCTGCTCCCCACTCTGTCTCCGGTGAATCCTCTCACCCCCTCACCTCTGGCCTGTACTCCAGTTCTTATATAAATAAAAAAATAAATCTTTAAAAAAAATTTTTTTTCCAATTATTTGTAAACCCAGATAGGTAGAAAAATAGCACAGGTTAGTGCCTAATTTATAGAGTCAAGTTCCAAATAATGACCATCCTGCAGGAAGCCACCGCCACGAGAAGCAGGCAGTGAATCCAGGGTGTCTGTGAGTTGAGACTTAGGAAATCAAACTACATTTGGCAAAGGGGTTGGGGAGGTGACCCCAGTAGGAAAAGATGAGGGAGAGCAGGACTTCCAGTCGAAGCTGTACAGCTCCGGGGAAAAAAGCAGGCAACAAAGGTAGAGACAACTTTCAAAGAGAGAAAGTCAAAGCGGAGAAGCCAGGAGAGGTGTCTCTCCCCCACCTGGGATTAGCTCACAGAGCGGCTGTGCGGAAACGCACAAAACTTCTGCAGCTCTTTGACCAGAACTAGATGCAATAATATAGTCAAAAGATGGGACGCATTCTCCAAAGAAGTACTTGCTTTTATAACAGAAACTATAAAACCTTATGGAAATGTATACAAGAAAAACTGAAAGAAATGGAGAAAGATTATATACCTGGAAGGGAAGACTATTGTAACAGCCACTAACCAGTCCAAGTTAATTAGTGCCTATATTTGACACACTTTTAATTAAAATCTTAACTTTTGCACTCAACACAATAATTCAAAATTGATGGAAAAAAATTCTCACGCAAAACTTTCTGATAATTTTCCTGTTATGACTGACATAGAAAATGGCCCCAGATAAGAAGAGAGCTGGGGTAACCAGTGTGGCTGCACCCACGGGTGCCACGGCTGGCAGCTCCAGGCTCTGGCCAGTCTCCCAGAAGCGGAGACTCAACACACACCTGTAACCTATTTTACCTGGCACAACAAGTGGGACACTTTCTTCTAGAATCCTGTATTCACTGGAATTACCTGGGAAGCCTCAGAAGCTTTAGAAACAATCTCAGTGCTTAATCCTCCACCAGTCAATCAAAGCAGACTCTTTGCAGGCAGACCCAGGCACCGCTGTTGAGAGGGACGTTCCAGTGCCTACCAGGGCTGCAGCCGGGTTCCCAAAGCTTTGCAATCACTAACAAACATGCATCTGCATCACCTGGAGCTCTCGTCAAAATGCAGATTCTGACTGTCGGACTCGTCCTTGGGAGTCTGCATTTCTAATGAGAAAACGTGCTATTTGAGTGTGAAAAACTAAAACAGTGATTCTCAAACTTTGTTGGCTTAGCAGAATGACCCAGAAAATTAAAACAGGAGGCGGGCTGACTGAAGTACACTATGACCCCGGGTGATTCTGAAAATCACAGACTAGGGTATTAAAGATGGCTTTTAAAAGGAAATTCACAAGACAGACTTAAGTGTCAGATACTGGAAAATCCAAATACCAGTAATACCACATCACAGGTCAGAGACACTGAAATACAGGCGTGGGGCAGTGCATGGATCTGAGTGGGCTTAGTACTGTGAAGAAGTTTCTCAAAATAAGTAGAAAAGAATCTTTTTAAAGAGTCATTTTGAAGACAGGGTTTGGAGAATGAAAAGAGGACCTTTCTTCCTAACACTGAGCTGACCTCCTCCGTACTGGGAAAATGGGAATTCGCACAAAAGGAAGGCAGAGGGGGGAAGAGTGGTTTCAGCACACAGCGCCCTTGAGGATGAAGGTAAGTATCAGTGCTGCAGCCACAGGGAGGGACTGAGGCATTGAAGTGGAAGACAAAAAATACCAAAAAGGCCAGGGAAGGATAGTTAAGAGAAACTTCACGTATTTTAAGTTTTTGCCTGAGGCCACCCTTGAACCCGTCAAAAGGCAAAAGAAAAGCATTCTCAGTATCCTCTTGTGAGACAGATGGCTTACCTTGCCAAAGACACGTAGGTAGGTAGGTAGGTGTGCCTATCAACTTACAGCTCAGTCGCCACGTGGATTTAATGGCTCAAGACCTGTGTCCTGTTTAACCACTGCTTATATCACCATTTCTCTGGGACAAAAGTTCAGCAAAACACAGTGCAACTGATCACCAAAGCCCTTCTAGAAAGAGGTGGCTGAGATCTTCGATTCAAATCTAGCTTGATCTTTATCTTTGAGTCGTCAAAGTAAATGAAATTTAAAAACTTCCCATCAGAAGGGATCTATAGTGACCTGATGTTAAAGAAGGAAATTCATAATTCTAATTTTAAAAACAAACCCAAGAATGTGAGCCAAATGAAACCATGAAAGGAGACAAGAAAGATCCTGATCAGTCCTTCTCTTTTGTCTCAGCTAGGAAAAGCTAAAATGAACCAGCTGGCATCATGTATTCCCTGGGCCTTTCTCTGCACTTCCTTCTTTTGGGACAAGCTGGAAAGCTGCCACCCCCACCACAGAATTCTCAGGAGTGAATGACAACACCTGCCAGGCTTTACTTTCTGTTGGGAGGTGCGGGCCGAGCTCGGCAGTCAAGATCTAGTTTAAGAGTGATGGAAAAGGGGTGGGTCTATCGTCAGGAACACCAGCCTTAATGGTCATCAGATGAGAAGCTCGTGTTGAAAGACATTCTGAGGCTCTTGCACACTCACCCACGACGGTTTTAGTTTTTCCATGTGCCACAAGCCTACCTTCAACAGGAGCATGGCCTGTGTATCTACACAAATAGATATGGAGAGATGCATAATTCCTCCAGGGGAAAAAAAAAAGAAAACATAAATCTCTTTATAGCACGGTTCCCCAAACTAACCAGTTAGTCATTTATCAGGTTGGTCTGAAAGCTTCAGCTCCTGTCATCTGCCCTAAGAGCTCAGGAATTCCCTGGAAGGGAAAGGGAAGCTGTCAACCTTCTAACTCCAAAGTCCTTCTAACTCCCTCCCTCTGTGAAGGGCAGCGGCAAGGGATACCTTCTTCTCCTTCCCCATGACTAACACTGGCACAATCAACCTCTTCCACTCCCTATGATCATAAAAGGCTCAAAACTGGTTCTTCTTTTCACCGGAATACTCGAAAGCCATGCCATAAACTGAACTATCACAAGCAAAAGGGGCCATCAGATCGACAAAAACGCCTTGCAAACAAAGACATAATCCACTTGTTCTAGACACCAGGGCCTAGCGCCTTTGGGGATAAGGACTGACGTGCTCTGTCTCCAGGAAGTGCTGAAGTAACTGTCAGCACAGAGCTGTGAGCTCTGGCTTCAGCTCCTGGGAAGACACTGAGGCAATCAGCCCCGACCCCCAGCTCAACATGCATCGCACGCAGGTGAACCAAGCAGCTCTTCCGTGCGGGAGTCAGTGCCTTAGCCCTGAAAGATAACTTCCTCGCAGTCAAGCACCACAGCAAGTCCCTTTAATCCATCCTTCTGAAAGGTGCTCAGTAACACGAAACCCTGACGGACAATTCTGTCACCCTGATTCCTACTGATAAAACTCAACTGAGCCTTATTATGTGTCTGAGCTGGGGTAACCTACAGAATGGCGGGTGGGGGGCCTGACCACATACTTGGTCTCTAACAGCCTCCCCACTATGAGGCACTCTCTAGATCCATTTACTATCCTTCAAAGCACTGATCAATGCCCCAATTCTCAGTAGAATGTAAGGGCTGAGACAGCAGAGGCCCCTCTGTGCTCATGCCTTCACCCCAGGGCCCAGAACAGGGCTGGGCCAACGAAGACGCACTACAGACCCCCTGGTGAGAAGTGAGGAGGGGGAAGGAGAATCATGTCTTCAGGTCAACTTCAAGCACATTCCACGGTACAAGTCAACATCCAGCATCCACAGTAACCCTGGGTGGGACTGAGCTTCCACCAGGGCTCCTCTCAAACCTTCCACCCAAGCGAGAGGGCGCTTCTTTCTCACAATGACCTCCGAAAAAGCTGAAAGATGGAGGGAAAGGCAATCTTTCTTTGACCATCAGATCAAAACTGCCTAATTTTTAAATAACAGATTAGTTGAGAAAAAGAAGGTATGGTGCATATCTGTACCATTTACTCACTTAAATTGTATGATTATGTGTGTGTCTTACACACATATACACAGACAGAATTTGACAAAAGCTCGTGAAGCAAAAGCATATATTTAAAGATTAAAAACTTATTTTTAAACTTAATAATTAATGACTTCTTCTCCAGACCACATATACTTATTTTTAATCTCCCTTGGGAAAGAAGAATAGATTAATAGGATTACCTTGGTTTAACAGAAAGGGAGATTATCTCCTGAGGAAATACAAGATCTTTTATTTTCCCCCCACGCATTCCCTAGCCTGATCCAAAGCTCAGGTCAGTCAGAGTTTACTAGGTTACCTTAGACAGTGAGTAATAGATGTATTCTGCTCCACATCGACAGAAAGGTCGAGAAAATCTTCATCTTTGCTACTAACCTGAAGCAAAAAAAAAAGAAGAAGAAAAAAAAGCATTTGGCACAAAATACTTAATAGACACAGCAGACAAAACTCAGAATATTTATAAGTAACGAAAAACCATAACTGCAGTAAACATCACGTGTGGTTTAGCCTACTCATCGGCAATGAGAGCTACCTTAAAAAAAGCTAAGAAAGAGGAAATCCCAAATTCTCAATTGAACCTTATCTCGATCCCTGCTTTGCTTCAGAACTTTCAATAATTACAACTCAGTCTGATCTCTTCCTCTCCATTCATCTCCCCGCGGATTCTAAGGAGGAAGTACTGAAAAATGTCCAGAGTCCATAGTGGCAGAATGACAAAAATGGAATGGAAAGAGGACAAGAGACTTAGAAAGCCTACTACTCGGATTATCACCTCTTCATGCAGTGGTTCGGCTTTCTGCCAGTCACCTGGAATCAGCCTCTCCCACCTGTGAGCAGGGATTCCAGTCGTGTGTGGGGCCAGGAGCCCGCAGCGAGACGGTGAGGGGCACAGTGACCCCGCACAGGCTGCTCCATGGCCCAGGAAGGGACCAGCATGGGCAGGACCTGTGCTTCCTGGAGCCTTGGCTCAGCTGTCAGCGGAGCCCCGGCTACTTCTCAGCCTCACGGCTCACATTACACCAGTTCTGGGAGCCGTACTTCTCAAAGCTCAGAGGAAGAAGTTAACCCCAGCAGCTCCTGGCAAGCCTGGGGTTTTACTGCCTTGGGCTGGAACAAAGGAGCCCACCAACAGCTCTGCGTGCTCAGTCACAGGCAGCAAGAGGGCACAAACATTTCCTTATGTACGGCAGCCACCCAAGGACGCAAGATTCCACTGCTAGGAAATGATCTGAAGGAACATTCAGAGATGTGGACACCATCATTTGACTTTCACAACTAGGCACAGAATACGCAGGCCCGCCACCGCTACCTAGAAAGCAGGTGACTTTAGACCAATGACTTGGCCTCTCTGAACCTTGGTTTCATCTGTGAAGTAGGAAAAGTGACAGTATCTATTTCATAAGGTCACTGAGAGGATGAAACAATGTAAAGTGCATTCAGATATAGCACTCAATAAATTGCAGGCAGTTAAAAAGTTTTAAATGATCTAATGTGGCCAAAAAGCTGGGGATGGTTTCACTACTACATGGTAGGCATGACAGTACATGAAAAGTAGGCCATACAATTATATAGATACGACATGCTAAAGTCAATCTTGTATAGGAGGGCATGTATCTATTTGTACACACAGATAATATGTCCTTATCTCTATCACGCTGTTTGAATTTTCTAATCGTGCTTATTACAGCTACGGTAGAATGTGTGAAAGATCCCAAATCTTCACGATTGCCTACACTGGCTTCTTTGCCAGACACATAACTTCATGTACCAAGAGGCACGTTTACCCATCCTTGCTTCTGAGTTCAGCCATGTGCCTTGCTTTGGCCAGTGTTATAACACACTATGACAGAAGACATGTTCTACAGAGGCTTGAACAAGCACTTGTGAAATTGCTCTCTTGTACATCTATCACTGCCATGAGGAACAGAAGCCCAGGCTAGCCCATTGTTTCTGGAAGAAGTTAGGAGACCCTCTGAGGAAAGCTATTCTCACTAAGGTGCCCCAGCCAAGCCCATTGCTGTCTGCTGGCATCTCCTGCTGAGCCGAGTCACACAGACACAGAGAACATAAGCAACAACTCAGCTGGAGACATAAGGGCCGACTCAAGATTCAAGATGCTGCCTAAGAAAGTTTCTAGTTTGAGTTTAACCAAGTTAAGCACCTTTTGAATGAAACTAAAGAAATTCAATACTCATTGAAGAAAAGTAACAGCCTCTGAAACTTAACATTCTCAATGTCCTTGCTAAGATCCAAACTTATACTATATGAAGAACTGAGAAAATGGAAGACATTCTTAAAATAAAACAACTCAGACCAGTCCTGGGATGACCAGGTATTGGAATTACCAGCCAAGAATTTTAAAGACGCTATTACAACTCTCTTTGGTAAAGTAAATATATCTACAATGAATGGAAAGATAAAAATCTCAGTAGAGGAATTGAAACAATAAAAATGGATCAAACAGGAATCCCAGAACTGAAATATTAATAAATGGATGGACTTAAGAAGTGGCGATGACAGAGGGGAGAACAAGAGACTATGAAGCCAGATCAATAAAAATTATTCAATGAGAAGAATAAAGAAAAAAAGAATGCAATAAAAGTTAACAGATTCTCAGAGACCTGTCAGACAATTCTCAGGGACATATTAGATAATACCGTACACATAATTGGAGCCCCAGAAGGAGAAAGAATAGGACAGAAAAAAAACTATTTAAACAATAATAACTGAATATAGCCTAATTTTGAGGAAAGACATTCAAGCAAGATTAATATAAAGATCAGCCAAGGCACATCACAGACAAACTGTTGGAAACTCAAGGTAAAAAGTAAATCTTAACATCTAGAGAAAAATGGCACATTACATCCACAAGGATGATTCAGAGGTAAGCTAACCACTCAGCAGGAACTATGGAGGTCAGAAGACAATGGGATGATCTTTAATGTGCTGAAAAAAGATGATGACTAGTGCAGTGTTCTTGTATTCCATAAACATATCCTTCAAGAATAAAGGCAAAATGAAGCTTCATTTTAATCAGATCTGTACACAAGAGGTTAAAGGAAATTACTCCAGATGGAAATTCAGATCTTCAAGAAAGAAAGAAAAGCATCAAGAATGTACTAAATGGCATTGACCGGTGGCATCTGCAAGTAAATGCACATATGTAGCACATGGGGTGGGTGGCAGAGAAGGAATATGCACCCATACAGTTATAGATTTTCTGTATTTCATGTTAAATTATCAACCATAAGCAGGCTGTGAAAAGTGAAGAATGTATATTGTAATCTCTACAGCAACCAATAAAAAATACACAAAGATATACTTTAGAAGGAAAATTCAAGTGGGATTCTAAAAAACACAATTTATTTATACATATTTCACCTCCCCCCCCCCAAATAAAAAGCAGAAAGGAGAACAAAAAAACTAATGGGTGAATAAAAAGGAAAAAAAAACAAAACAAAATGGGAGCCACAAATCCAGACACTTCAATAACTACATTATACATGAATTTAACAAATATCTCAAGAAAAAAAAACAAGTTGTAAAATAGATTTTTTAAAAAGACCCATTATATGTTGTTCACAGAAGCTATGCTTTAATATAAAGACAGAATGAAAGTGAATGGAAAAAGATACACAATACGAAGTTGTCATAAGTATGAATTCAGACTGCTATATTAATATCAGATAAAAGAGATTTTAGATAAAATTATAATGAAACATTAAAAAGGTATCTCTGAACAATTAGGTGAGTTTACTAGGAAAAAACAGCAAGAAAATATATGGATGCCTTTCATAACAGAGACTTAAAAATACATGAAGCTGGAATACCATTCACCAATAAAAAGGAATGAACTGTGTTCACTTTGATAGCACATATATTAAACTGGAATGATACAGAGACAATTAGCATGAATTATCTCTGTGCAAGAATGACAAATCTGTAAAGCATTCCATTAAAAAAAGGAATGAACTACTGCTACACACAACACAAATGAACCTTAAAAATATATGATGTAAGTTAAAAACAAAAATCAGACACAAAGGCCATACACGTCACATGATTCATTTGATATGAAATGTCTAGAAAAGGCAAATACCTAAAGACAGGAAGTAATTAGTTAATGGCCCAAGGGCTCAAAACAGAATTTAACTCCCAGAAATATAGGATCTTATTGGAACCATGGAAATGTTTTTAAACTAAATTATAACAGTTTACAACTCAGTCTATTACTAAAAGAAATCACTGAATGAATTTTATAGTCTATAAACTAGATCTCAATGAAATTTTTAAAAAGTAAAAAAGTCATGATTAAAAAAAACAGAATTTGAAGGAGAAATAAGATAACCTCACAGTCATAGTTAGATTTAACACTGCTTTCTGTCATTGATTAAAAAATAAAATATTAGCAGGAAAAAAAAATCAAGAAAGGCAAAGAAGATCTGAATTACCATCAAAACCAGCTGACAAATATAGAACACTATACCCAACAATTACAAAGTATACATTCCTTTCAACTCAGTGCCTCTCAGCAGGGAAACTCTGCCTTCCTGAGCACATTTCACAATGTCTGCAGATATTTATTGTAGCCATATTTGGGGGGATGCTTCTGGCATCTAGCAGGTAGAAGCCAGGATGCTGTTAAACACCCTGCAGTTAAACAGAGCAGCACCACACAACAAAGAATTACTGATCCTAAATGGTAACAGTTCCAAGACTCAGAGAACCCATTTTCATGGATACCACAAGAGACTTTGTGTTAGGACACCAAATTATATAGAATATATTCCCTAACCACAATGGAATTAAGTTAGAAATTAGTAACATTAAGATAGCTAGGAAATCCAAAATAGTTGAAAAGTAAACAACATTCGTCTAAGTTATGTATGCATCAAAGAAAAATATCACAATAGAAATCAGAACTGATTTTGAACAAATAACAAAGAAAACATCAGAATTTGTCAGATGCAGCTAAAGCAGTTGCTTAAAGGGAAATTTATAGCTTTAATGTGTATCTTAGTTAAAAAAATCACTTCTGTTAGTTTAATCACTTCTGTTAGTTTGAACTGCTATAGTTCTAGTACCTAAAATAATTTCCAGCATTAGTAAATACCCAACAAATATTAAACCGATGAATGAAAATTGAACAGAAGTATGAATGACTTTATTTTTATACATTCCTGAATCTGATGTTTTCAATAATTCACAAGTATTATATATTTTAATCAGTAAAACTTTTTTAAAAACCTAAAAGGTTCTTCTCTGGGATAAAACAAAAGGATATTACCAACCAAAATCATAAATGACTTAGATTGCTGAGATCAGATTCCGCTCAAGATCTCGTACTTGAAGGGGGACAAAAACAAAGACTGTAGAAAGCTGTAAACCTAATTAACTAATTACAGTAAGGTAATGCAGCTTTTTCAACTCTAAATGCAAACTGCTTTCAGAGTTAGAGTGAGAAAGAAAGCACTCTCAGGTGAATCCATAGATAACCCAGCTAGGGTTATCAAAACACGCACTAAAGTCTTCCAAAATCCATTTGGACATTTTTCTCCCTCTGCCCCACACTGACACAGTCAAAATTGTTGAGTGATCAAGCAAATTTTTTTTGCCTTTTTCTTCCAAGAAAGCTGCAAGAAGATAAAACCATTTTCTTCCCACACATAGGATCTCATTCTGGTCTAAGTGAAAATACAGCTTGTCGCCAAGGAAACATATATATCACCAAGGCTCCAATCCTCTCATCAAGTGCAGGCTACATCTTATTCTCCTTTCTTTGTCCCCAGTGTTGGGCATGGAGTTCACCCAAAACTCATTTAAGTAGGGTAGATGAGCTCCTGTTTGCTCTTCTTTTAAAAAATAATTAACAATAAATCAACTGGCAGAACATTAATATAGAGGGCATACATAGAAATCATGAGTCTGCTAGGTTCGTGGTAATTAAAACCCTATTCAAATGTGCTCCTATAGCCCCCAAATCCTCTGCTGGACTTAGTGGTACAGGTGAGACTAGACAGCAGCTCCCTGATATTCAGACAGGAACTGAAGAGGCTCTGGCTCAGAACAGAGTCAAAACTGTGAAGTTCAGGCGGTGCAGATGACAGCCCAGCAGCAGGAGCGGCCTCTGAACCCCACTGAGGAAGTGGTCACACCTGGCCACACCACCCAGCCTCTCTCCTCTCTGTGAGGTGCTCAAAAGCTCTACTGGGTCAATTTCAAGCTCTGCAAAGAAGGAGCCGTGCAACTGGAATTTAATCAAGCTGTTCTTTAGACAACCTGCTGGCTCCAGTAACAGAAATGTGTTCAGGGAGAAGCACTAAAAAGCACAGATTTGCAGGGCAAAAACTCAGTTCAGTGGGAAAAATTAACAACAACAACAAAATTAAGTTGCGACTGGCCCAGCAAATCTTATGAGCCAAGCAAAGAACAACCAAGGGAGTGCTGAGGCTAGACTGGAAACTCCCCATGCCTCAATTATGGAGCGCCTTTATCAAGGTTATCTGGGAAAACTAGCACAGAATTACCCCCTTAAAATAGTCTCGCTAAGTCTACTGCAGAATGAAACTATTTGTCTCCATAAATCTCTCAGTTGACATTTGCACTGCAATCACAAGCAACATTTACAAAGGGTGAGACCCAGAAAAAAAATCATTGTTTTCTGAAAGCATGAGGGCTGGCATAAAGAGTTTTCCACAGTGGAGGGACTAGGCGGCTACAATGGCAAGGCTCCCCCAGGGGCTAATTTGCTGCTTAGGATCTAGTGCGGTTTAATCTCACTGGGCGATTCCATAGACCTGCGTCTTGGCAATTCTGACTGAAGTGCCGTCTAAAGGCTTCCTGCCCTGGGCAGAGGATGTTACTCAAAGGGACCACGGTTCTCATCCTGTGAAGGAAAACATTAATGTTGGGTCTTCTTTTACACTAAATCCTCGACAGTTTACAACAAAAAAGCCTGCAGCTATGTATTTTCTTAGAAAGTCTAGGGCTTTCTAACAATGGGAGCTTTCTAAAAATGGAGCGCGTAGCCTCTGGAGATTGAGTTCTCTGTCTCTGGACAGTATCCAGTAGATACTGGTGACCAACTGGCTAGGGCGTCACAGCGCGGATGCAGCATGGTGGAGGAAGCATTAATTAGATAGTTCCAGCCCATCACAGGAGCTGAGAAAATGGAGGTGATTACCCAAGTAACTCCAGAGGAAAAATACTCTTGCTTCAAATCATCTCATCGTCTTAGGGAGTAAAAATACAGGATTCTCAGAGTGTGCCACTCTCCACAAAGACACATTCAAAACTCACTCGTTTCCCACAAACCACGTTATGTAAGTGGGTAGAATTCCATTCTAATAAGCTCTCCAGTATCACCTAGAAGTTGTAGGGGAAATCTCTGGACACAGGTGTCCCATCCATAGTCCCTTCCTGGAAATAACAGGCTAGGTAACAATGTTTCGCAACACAAATATTTGAGGAGGAAATATTTGTATTTGTTGGAATCAACTGACCTGTTTCTAGACAAAAAAGAAAGTGCGAAAGTGAAGGAACCTATCACTTGAGCCTCTCTGGAAATCTTAGTCGCCGTGTTGATTTCAGAGACAGCTAAAGGGCCAGTCCCGTGGTGCAGCTCAGCCGGCCTCCCCACTGCAACGTGGAGCCCACTGTCCGGCTCCTGTGTTGTCAGCTCACCTGGGACTCCACAGTGGCTTGCAACCGTAATTACACAGATCACTTACTCATTTTGTCACTGATGTCTGTCTATGCTAAAAGTCCCAGAAAGGCCAGGCTCTTACTGTATCCCCAGTACTTATTCCTTTATAAGGGGGTAAAAAAAACCATACTTACTGAACAAAAGACTACTCATTCATACAGCCACTGTATTACCCACAGAAAAGTTGTTTCAAAGCGATGTTGCAGACAACAATGTGGAAAAGAGAATGTTCATATACAGGGTGTACAGATTGGTACATTCACTTTAGAATGAGATATTTTCTAATGAGGTTAATGATAACCTCACGTGACCTAACAAATCTACTTCTTTGTCCAGAGCCTAGAAAAACTGGATGTATATACACACATTTTATGGACCAAAATGTCACAGTAAGGGTTGTTTATAGTTGTCCAAAATTGGAAACAACCAAATACCCATCAACAGCACAAAGGATTAGTGAATTATGGTCTAGTCACTCAATGGAATACTGCATGGCAAAGAAAATGAAGAAAGCATCACACAACCGCACAAAAGAATCTCACAGGGAATGACAAGCAAAAGAAACACAGAGAAATCCGTATTTTAGAGCCCATTCCTAAAAATCAAAAACAAACCAAACTGAAAGATACGTTTAGGTGGTAAGGCTCTACCAAATATTCAAAGAACTGATTAAAAGTTATACAAACTCTTCCAAAGAAAAGAAACAAATAGGAAGTCGCTCTTGTACTTCAGACAGGAGAGTGGCATGGAGGAGGCAAGAGAAAAAGGAAACCCAGTAGGAAGTTACTGCAGTAGCCTAGTTGGGACTGCAGGCAAGAGCTGGTGGGTGACCTGCACTAGGGAGGGAGCAACGGAGCTGTAGGGAGTCAAAAGATTAAAGAGACACAACAGGGCCTCCCTGGTGGCGCAGTGGGTTAAGCAACACACTATGAAGCAAAACGCAGCCACTGCAGCATGAGTTCGATCCCTGCTGCCGGCCAGGGTGGGGCCCCACATGGCGCGGCAGACCTCTCCTGCTGTGCCCGCTGCTCCCCTCAGCAGTGTACCTCGGTTGATCTGCCTGTTCTGCTCCCTGCTCTCTGTGGTGAATCCTCTCACCACCCCCACACCTCTGGCCTGTACCCCAGTGCTTGTATGCATAAATAAATAAATCTTTAGAAAAAAAAAAAAAAAGAGACACAACAGACAGGAACTGGTGCTAGGAAGGATCCAAGAAGAAAGGTTAGGACGGTGCCAAGGAATACTCCCTCGTTAAAAGAAAAAACAGATGGCAAATCTGCAAATTATAATTTTTACAATATAGCCCTAATTTTGACATTTAAAAGTACAGATCTAAAAATAAATTCAGTATCAAAAGGAATAAAACTGCAACAGATTAAAAGACATGAAATGTTAAAATTCATGAGTTCATCAGGCAACAATAACACAAAGAAGGAAAAAGCAATAAAGTGTTCTAAAGGCTTTGGCATTGTTGGGAAAATGGCAATAAAAATGAACTAAGACGAGGATGTCGTCTCTAGAGTAATCCCAAAAAGAATCAAACTAACAATATAATAGATGGTACATACAGTGAGGAAGAGTTGGACTTTTAAGCATCATATAATGAGGCTGCTCAAAGTTAAAATCAAATACACCAAGCAAACCTGACATCCTGAACCATGCTCTGGAGAACATGAATCTTCAAATTCAGCCAACACTAGTACCTGCCAAGTGCCAGCCTCATCCAAACACACAAGCTCCCCAGTCCTACACCAGCACTGTGAGGGACACACCCCAAACACCCAAATAGCTGCTGCAGAGTCAGGAAGCAGGCCTGTCCTCTGAACTCAAGTTCAGCACACCACATCCTTTAAGTTGGAGCGATGGTCTGTTCTAAGTCTCACATGACCTCCTGGTCACCAGAATCTTTTCAATATAAACTGATCGAGATCCAGTTCAATTTGTGGACCCTGACATTTGCGCATGGTACAGAGCAATCCAGCTTATGACAGTCTATGTTAGCCAGTTGAGAGACCTTGGAGGAAGACATGTTTCTAAATGTTTGCCCCTGGGGTCTGAACATAAAAAGAATTGTCTGCATACATTAAAGACAAATGCTAGATGCTAAATGCCACGTTACACTCTTGTGCAAGAAAAACTGTACAACTAAGAACAGACAGATTGTACGAAGGCCTTCTTAGCACTTACAGTTTCACAGTTCAAGCATCGCGTTTCATTGGTGAGCGTTCCCTGAAAAATCTCATGGACCCAGGTGAGTTCTGGTTTATTGTTCTCTGCAGGTTCGTTCATGTTGCCATTTTTTAATTTTCCGTTTTGCTTTTCCTGTTTCTTCTCTTCCTGCAGGATGTCCGCAATAGTGTTTAGCAAATAATTTAAAAATTCGTGAGCATCCTGCTGCATGTAGTTATCAAAGAGATCTGAAAAGGAGAAGGTCACTATTTCAATGTCTGGTTCTTGAAAAGCAAATGAAAATGCTCAGTTTTACATGCCACATTTCAGTTTTTATACTGAGAGAGGAAACAGACTTGGAATATATTCATCAGTATTTTGCAGCTTCAGTGGATGAGTTTTAAAAGAACTCTTTTTCATTTCCATTTCCTACCACCCAAAAGGACTAAATTTTCCATATTGCCTGAAGTCATCATGCATATAAAATGGTACCAAAATTTTTATTTGTCCCACAAATATATATATATAAAGAATAGAATTACTTGATAAATTCCCTGATAAAACATCAATATTTAATATGATATGACCACCAATGATCAATTATTCATTTTGTAATTTATCTAGAGCAACTGGGGTCCCTTCTCAAAGATCATATTAAACCCTGGAGCAGGCTGGAAGCAGCTTAAGTGAAACACATAAGGGAGATGAGGGACACACGTGAGAATGCATCTATCTGATGGAGTTCTGAAACCAGATACATCATAGAGGCCTATGCTGTTCCCTGCTATAGGAAATCAAGAGATGAATGCAGCTGCGAAACTTCATTATTAATCATGTTCACAACAGGACTGGGAATGCTCTGTTTCCTTCTCAAATTATTTTTATTCTGGTATGTATAAACTATAACAACATTAAAAGCCAGCAATCAAATTAAACAAGACTTTATAAAACAAACATCTGATTAACTGTACAAATCTGTTAAGTAAGGTTAAAATTTAGGATAAACATAGTAACAATAGCAAGTATTTCTATAGTCATAAAAACTACCAATACAGAACTTCTGGCATAATCTAGATTCTACCAGCACTTCCTTTGAAAAGAAGATTAAAAAATGGGTGGAAATGGATATAGTTGTTACATAATGATATCAATTTCATATCCTTCAATTGTCTCTAGCAAATAAAAATCAGACATATGTTTAAAACAGCAGAGGCTCAGATTAGATAGTATGTATTTATTCTAAGCACTATGACAAGTTTATAAAATACTACTATTTTGTTCCTTTATTGTATCAACTTATTTATTCCCATGTCCTGCTCAGAAAGGTTCTCTTAGGCAATTTTTCCTCTCACAAAGATCCTACCCAGGGAAAAAAAAAAAAAAACCAATGTGAAGCAAATGAAAAAATCATTCCAAAGTAGAATGATAAATCTAAATTTTAAGATTTAAAGATAAATTTAAATTTTAATTCAGTTCTATTTTATGTCTACTGGGTGAGAAAGGTAAAATATATTTTCTTTAAAAGAATGTTATTTGAGGACCTCCCTGGTGGCACAATGGTTAAGTCTCAGCACTATGAAGCTACTGCCAGCTACTGCAGCAGGAGTTTGATTCCAGCCAGGGAGCTGACCCACATGGTGTAGCAGACCTCTCCTGCCTCACCCGCTGCTCCCCTCAGCAGTGTGTTTCAGTCCATCTGCCTGTTCTGCTCCCCACTCTGTCTCTGGTGAATCCTCTCACCCCCGGCCCTCTGGCCTATACCCCAGCTCTTTTATGCATAAATAAATACAAATAAATTTTTTAAAAATGTATTATTTGAGTACTGAGCCATGCTATTTTTCCCTTTCAAGTAAAGGGTTCATTCTGAGGATATACAACCCATTCTTCTTTTTTCAGATCCCTCGACACATTAATTGCTGCGCTACTCACCATTTTCTTTCCTCAGCCTTGAGATGAACTTCTTTGGTGGGATCACGCCAACCTTCTTCTTCTGTGTGGCAATGCTATGGAAGAGGTCTGCCAGGCACGTCAGCAGGTTTTCCTTCTTTTTTTGCTGGGCCTTGTATGCCAGCACATTCTCCCGGAACGGCCGGCAGAAGTACAGTGCCTGGAGCACGGAGTTACAGTAGCACGTGTTTCCGAACTGCCAGAGGACAAAAGTCGGGGGTCAGCTCCTGGCCAGGACCTGCCACCCCTGCCGCCGGTCGGGAGAGGGGGAAGGCTGCCCTCCACCAGTCGCCCCAGGTCTCCTGGTAGCAGGGCTCCACCCCACGCAGGAAACCACCCCAGACACCGGTGACTAGCTCAGCAACAGGCATCTGAACACAAGTTTACAAACGCCTGGTGCCTCTCTACCCAGAAAAGTCCCCAGAAAAAAATGATTAACAAGCACTCTGCCTTGATTAAGGAGAAAAAAATCTAAAGAGACCTTCTAGTGTTGAAAGGAAGCGACGGGAAACAAATTTACATAATATGAAGACCCAGAAAAGCAGTCAGTTAAATAAAAGATGCAACATTACAACAAATCCAAACTTCCATGACGTGGAAGATAAAGACCTAAATCAGAAGGACCGCCATGGACCAGGAACCACCGGCTCAGCAGAAAGAGCCTTCGTTGGACGAAGACTTCGTTCAGTGTTTCTCTCAGGGCTCCCTGGTCCCCAACTCTGGACTACATTTCCTCATGACTCCCGAGTGACAGAGGCCGAGAAGTTCCTTTCTATGTCGTCCCTTGGTGACTCAACGTCACTCCTCAGTCTTGTCGGTATTGTTTCTGCCAGGGTGGCAAGTTTCCCAGTCTAATGCTACCCAGGCTGCACTCTCCTGGCAGTCAGATTAGGGCCCGTAGAGTAATATTCCGCACTCTCAAAACCCACGGATACTCAGAAGATCATTCAAGAGGGAAAAAGCCATCATCTGACTGGTTTTCAACTGACTGGAAGACCGGCTCTGGGAAAACACAGCTGAGGCTATGGCTTTAGACTTTTTTAAACACACTAAAATGAAAAGGGGAAAAAAAAAATCTAAGGAAACAGCCAGATTAATAACAGATTACAAAATGCAGAAAGCTTAAAATAGGACATGAACATCTTCTCAAGATCAGCTGTTGGTTCATGTGCCGCTCACCCAGGAGCAAGACAGATGCTGTGCCATACTTAACATGACATTTCTACGTATGCTAAGATAGAATGTTTCCTATTTTTACATATTTTCCTCTACTTTGACACAATTATGTAAGAGGAGACAAACCTCTTTTTAAAGAGAAGCTGCAGGGCCTCCCTGGTGGCGCAGTGGGTTAAGCAACACACTATGAAGCAAACCGCAGCCACTGCAGCACGAGTTCGATCCCTGCTGCCGGCCAGGTGGGGGACTCACATGGCGCGGCAGACCTCTCCTGCTGTGCCCGCTGCTCCCCTCAGCAGTGTACTTCCGTTGATCTGCCTGTTCTGCTCCGTGCTCTCTGTGGTGAATCCTCTCACCCCCCCCCCCACGCCTCTGGCCTGTACCCCAGTGCTTGTGTGCATAAATAAATAAATCTTTAAAAAAAAAAAATAAAGAGAAGCTGCAACCTTGATGAGTTGCTATTTGAAGTAAATATAAATGAAGCTATTAATACATTCAGCTCTCACAAAGCTTCTACAAACTAGGAAATGGTCTGAGTTCCTTTTCCTCCATAGTCTGCATCTGGACTGACCAGGGCAGAATTCCCACAACTTGAGTAACTACTTCACAGAGCTCCAGCAGAGGGGCTGTGCATAATGGCAAAAGTAAATAAATAGAAGTTGTATCAAAATAGCAGCCAGTAATCCCCAACACTTGAGTCTTCTTCCACCTGTTCTTTTCTCCAACACTCAATGTCTCCCCTTAACCAGAGGCCCAGTGGGTCAGGGGACAAGTAAATCCTGGGGAAGGAAAGGAACTAACGTTTACTGAGCATCCACCTGTGCCTCAGACCTGCCGAGGTCTCCAGCAGGAGCTTGAGTTTAACCTTCGCTAGACTCCAAAAGCTGCAAATGGTGAAGATCTCCATTCTGTAGACGGTTCAGAGAGGTCAAGCAACGTGCCAAGCCAGAACACAGAGCTAGCATGCAGCC
This sequence comes from Galemys pyrenaicus, assembly GCA_019455555.1. Classification (NCBI taxonomy): domain Eukaryota; kingdom Metazoa; phylum Chordata; class Mammalia; order Eulipotyphla; family Talpidae; genus Galemys; species Galemys pyrenaicus. The sequence goes on from JAGFMF010012279.1 coordinate 615,470, forward strand.
TGGGCAGAATCCGGACGTGCTCGGGTCATTGTTACTTTGACGCCTATGTTCTTTCCAGGAGCCCACGGGCGGCACTCACCCCCAGAGCATTTCCAGCTTTCCCAGTGGAAATTACACCCTACGGCTCTTGGGCACTAACAGACTATCCTCAAAGCAATTGTTGCAGAAAACAAGTGACTATAAGTGAACACTTAAGCTATGTAAAACCTCCCCTTCTCTGGCAGAGAAAGGATCAGGTGAGGATTCACATGACCGTGGGGGAGAACGGCTGCCTGACTCCTCAGTCACACCCACAAGGAAGCAGAGCATGGGAAGCATGGCCGTGCACAGGAGCCACTGCTGACACGGGTGATAGAAGGGCAGGGAGTTTTGAGACAAACCAGTCCCAGTTTTCCCCCACAGCTGCCCCTGCGTCAGGGACTGCCACCAAGTTATACTGCCGAGCAGTGTGGCAAAGAGCTGGTAACACTTTTTAAAAACTGTTTGCATTGATGCTTTTGAAACAAAGACACCCCAGAATCCATCCAGATGAGAGAGGACACAGAAAAGCAGATGTGCCTACAAAGTCTACTAACTTCACTGTGCCAGTCAGATGTGCAAAGGACACCCCATAAAGCACAGGGAGAGAGGAGGCTGCGACCAATAATATAACCATGGAACTTTTTTCTGAAACTGTTGGTTCTTTGAAAACCTGGACTAAACTTTCCTCCTTCCCAACATTTGTCACTTGAAATAACAAAAGCGCGTGCACAGGACTGGCTCTTACTTAAAGACCGCGGATGATGAAAGTAGCAGTGGAGTTGCTTCAGGGACTCGAAAACGTTTGCTAGGAGATACTACATTTTTAGATACTTACATTGACCAATCCGAAGTAGTGTTCATTGATTGGAAACTGCTCTGGACCAATGTCTTTTTCCAGAGCAGAGGCATTGGTGCCCTGCGAAAGAAAAATAACACAAATCTGTTGAGCAAAAGACCGACAAGAAAGTAAAAATGCTACAGGACAAGCATCTGTGCCAGTCGCCAAGGTGTCTGGTGCTGTTCATGCTGGAAGAAAAGGTGTCAGACGCAACCGGTCAACTCAGCTCACATTGGGTTGGTGTCAGCCTCACCTCCCTCTTACTTAATCCTCCCCTCTAGTCTGTGCCACTCAGCTTCAATAACCCTAATGGGAAAGGCAAAGGCAGCTTTAGACAAGCAAATGAGCAACTATCACTAAAAAGTGAATAAAAACATGTTAAACTCAGACAGTCGCAGCAGCTTCTATGCTGCTCAGTGGTGCCGAGCGTTTATCACCGCTCTGAAAGTCAGTTCCTGTGTTCCGACAGAGCTGTGTCGTACACCCATCTGCTAGGGAATATTCCAGGTGCTGGCAACAGAACAGAGAACCAGACAGACACCATGCCTGCTCCCATGACCTTCATACTTTCATGGATAAAAATAGCCTGAAAGTACATTGGACAGTATATGAGACAGTGACAAGGAGAGTGGAGGGAAAAACAGAAGGAAATACGGGTGGCAACTCTAGGGAGAGGGGGTGAGATAGAGGTTAGACAACTGCAGCTTTAAACAGGGTAGTCAAGGAAGGCCTTACTGCAAAAGGGATATGTCCAAGAAATAGTGTGAGTGATAGACAAAATTTAAAACCTAACAAATCCACCAATGTGAAGATAGTAATGACAGTTACCAGGTACTGCACCATGTGCCAGGGACTGCGCTCTATTCTTACAACAAGCCTGCATTATTATCCCCGTTTAACAGTTGGCAAGTGGTAGAGCTGGGACTCGAACCCAGGAGTTGGACTTTGGAGTCCACACCCTTAAGCACATGCTACATGGAGCTATCAGATCAAATGAGACCATTTACTGAGCCCCATGAAGGGCCAGTGGTGGCCAGCTACCGGACACTGGCATTATCACCCCCTCCCCAAAGCCTGCACAAATCTGCTGGGGTCAGGAAAAGTGACGGAAAGATCAGTGCAGCCAGGCAAGTCACCTGTGGGGTGGCCAGATCAGGCACTTGTGCACCGCGGCTCCATCACGGCCGGCCCTATGCCCTCACGTCCTGCAGCCATCACAGAAGGCTCGCAGCATGTCAAAGATTTGGGAGACAGATATTATAAAAAGAAAATACAGAAATAAATCTGCCTCTACTTGACTTATAATTAGCATCTCCTGCCTGTCTCAGGAAGAAATGGCCCGAAAAGTGGGCTGAGACCAGTAAAAATGGTCACGAATCAACAAGCAAACATTAAATGCAGAATAACTCAATTCTAAGGAAACAGAACCAGAGCAGAAATGGCACATTCCACCCCCAATAATAACAGCCTTTGTTTCCACTTGTCTTCTAGGTCCGTTATACTTTTCCTCCATCCATCATCTGAGACTTGGAGTTCGATGCTCATCCGTGTGTAACAGTTTTACCATCTTCTCCAGTGCATGTGGTTTTCATCACCTTTACAATAATGCAACCCCAAAGACAAGGTTGGGAATTTTTAGGTAATACCAGCTTACAGTAGACATTATGGCATACACAAAAATTCCTAAGAATTTTCAATAAAGCTACATCTCAATCATAAATCACTGTAAATAATGCATATTAAATACACCCAGAGTCATTTCTGAACAGCATTTGAATATATGGCTGAGAGCCCAGGAGGAATTTTGGATATGAAAGTATAGTACATGTAGATAAAAATTGTTAAATTTCTCTTTAAGAGGTAGCTACATATTCAAGCTAATACTGACTTTTGCTATCTGAGAACTCTAAGTTGAGCCTGCTTTTTTCTACCTATCTTAATTTCCTCGGGAGTAGGTGGTGACTCATACTAAGATGGTTACCCAGGGGCAGAGGTCTAGAGAAACATGCTGGATGAGAGACAAGGACTAAAGTGTGGGGAGATGCAGTGCAGAGAGAAAAAACAGAGGGCGGACTGAGTAAAACCAGCTCTTCCCCAAGGTCAACCTGTACTCGCCACCCTTCAGGTCAAGCTTGCCCATTTTCTAGCTTGACACCTGCACACACGTGGTCCAGAAGGTTCTGGAAGGCAAGTCACCTGGGCCCTGATCCTCACAGTTGCTTCTGAACACGCACCTTCACCCACTTGTCTAAGCGTCTGCCCTAGTGAGGCTTGAGCCAACTAGCACTCCTTTCTCGCCTCTTGGCTGACCCCCGTCCCAACCGACACCCCTTACCCCACTCACAGAAGATCTACATTCATACTCTAATCCCTGCAAGGAGCCTGGTGGTCTCAAGATCCGTGTATAGGAGCCTTCCCACATCTTACTCAATCATCTTTTTTACTCCCCTCCCCTGCAGCTGCCCACTGCCAAAGACACACGCTGGACCCAGGCACTACTGCTTCCTCGGGCACCCCCCAGCTCACTCACCCTCTCTGGCCCTGCCACTCCTCTCCTTTCTCACTTGGTCCATGAGCAGTGAATCCAATTGTTCTTGTAAACACCCCTTACTCTGTCCTTGATCAAAAAAATCAACCCAATCTCAACCACATTATCCAACTTTTTTAAACAAACACCGAGATAGATGTGCACAGATAAGGGGCACAAGTCACAGGGCTTAGCTCACTGGATACACTAAAATTCACCACATCCAAGTGACCCCAACATGTCCCACGTTCCAGCATCTCTCTGGTGCACTCCTTCTCTACTCTGCGATGATTATTTCCAACTTTCCCAAGCACCTCAATACCTCACCATTCCCTTTGTGCCTCACCTGGCCTCCGTCTCAACAGAAGAAAAAAATTTTTGAACTAGCAGAGAGAAAATCACTCAACCTTCCTCTCCCAGATCTTCAAGCCCCAAGTGCCTCCTCTGTTAATGACAGAGAGCACTCTATCTAGTAGAGCCTTCCCATCAGAATTTAACCTGCTTGTCTCTCGCATTAAAAATCCCACACATCTGCTCCACCTCTTTCTCACCTCCCCTTCAGAGCTAAACTTCTTTAAACAACTGTCTACTCTAAAACATTTACAGATGAATCAGAAGATTTCTAAGATTTGTCTCAAGTAACATGGTAGGTTGGGAGTGAGGTAAAAATTGTGTCGTCAAAGCTGAGTGGAGGGTATGTGGGCTTACTGCACTGTTCCATGGATACTTTAAATACAGGTATAGAAGCAGAATGGGCCTCAAGAGGTACCCCCATCCCACCGCCCAGAACACTACCTTACACAGCAAAGGAAAACTGGGGTTGCCAATGGGATAAATTTGCTAATCAGCTGATCTAAACATAGAGAAGGGTCCCCTTAAAAGGGGAGACAGAAATCCAAAGATAGATCAGAGTAATAAAATGTGTGAAGGACTCAACTCGTCTTTGGTAAGACTGAAGGTGAAGAACGGGCCAGGAGCCTGAAAAATTTCAGAGAGCACAGAGGCAGCTGAAGCCTCCGAGAAAAATGAACGCTCTGCTATACTGCAGTGAAATGAGGGACACTCATTTCAGATTGCTGAGCTTCAGGATTTTTGTGTTGCTTCAGCCAATAAGCTAATTGTAACAGTAGCAACAGAAAATGAATACAATGTGTTTAGTTTTCCATAATACTCCTTAAAGCTTGTCCCTATTTCCTCACCTCTGTACCTCTCCTCAAAACAGCCCTTTCTGGATTCTACCACCCCCAATTCACTTCCCATGAGCTGCAAACATTGTCAACTTCAGGGGGCACTTTCAGCTGGTGTTTGGGGGGTTCTCTCCCTCTCACTAGTCTCTTGTAGATGCCAGGCAATTGCCATTCACATGGCTTCACTCTGCAGCTCGCGCCAAACATTTCCAAGTATTTCTCTTCATGGCAGAGAACCTCACTTTGAGCTCATTGAGCCTGAGTAAATAAGTGATATTTCCATTTGCTTATCACACTAGCCCCCCAGTCCAGCTACTCAAAACTAGAGTGTTCCCTTCTCCTTTCGCTTTCCCAATCTTTCCTCGGCATTTCTCATCTTAGTAAAGTGACCGTGCCTCCCTCCCCTTGGTTCACGCCGGAAACCTCAGTCGTGTGTGGCATCCCCTTGGCACCCCCGCCCATCCCTCACCATGTCCTACTGATTCACTCTCCTCCAGTGTCTCCAGTTCAGTCTCTTCTCGTTTGATCTCTCTGCACCAGCAAGGCCAGGCCACCAGCATCTCTCACCTGAATTACAAGAGTGGCTTCCACATCCACCTACCACCCCACCCCACTGCCAACACAGCAGCCAAAGTGCTCTAGAATCTCCCAGTGACTTCCACGGGGAAAACACTCCTTCTCTCACACGCTTGGTCTACCACGATCACCTTCATTCCCCAAAAGTCTCAAGTTCCCTCCTACATATCACCTAAACACTCTTCCCCAGTTTCTTCACCTGATGGTTCCCTACCATCCTTCTCATGGAATTTCTCACTGACCACCCCTAGCTTCATCCCTATGACAGAATAATGGCCCCTCACAGATGTCCGCACCCCATTCTCTGGAACCTGTGAATACACTACCTTTCCTGGCAAAAGGGGCTTTGTAGATGTGATTTAATTAGGAATCTTGAGATGGGGAGATAGCCTGGATGACCGATAATTAATCACAAAGATCCTCAGGAGAGGGAGCAAAGAGGATCAGTCTGAGAAGATGTGACAGCTGAAGCACAGTTCACGGAGATGCTAACCTGCCACGCCGCTGGCCTTAAAGGAGGAAAGGCCACGAGCCAAGGCAGACACACAGTCTCCAGAAACCAGAAGACAAGAATACACATTCTCTACCTGCACCCCGATGTTTACTGAAGCACTATTTGCAATACATAAAACCTGGAAACAATCTAAATGCCCAAAAATGGATGATTGGATCAAGAAGATATGGTACATATACACAAGGAAATTCTCTTCAGCAATCAAAAAAGATAAACTAGAGTCATTCATAGAAACATGGATGGAGCTAGAAGGGATTATGCTCAGCGAAATAAGTTAGAAGGCAAAAGAAAAATACCAGGTGGTTTCACTCCTAGGAGGAATATACGGGAACCAAATAAGCAACCAAGAAAAAGAATTAAAAAAAAAAAAAAAAAAAAGACAAGGGCAAATTGGGGAGTGGGTGGAGGGCAGAAAGGCACAAGGGACTGAGGTGATGGTGCACTGGTGAAGTGGTAGTGGGACTCCATGAGACCACAAATGATGTCAAATATATATAAAGGGAAAAAACACACATTCTCCCGTAGAGCGTCCAGAAGGTGTGCAGCCCTCCTGATGCCTCATTTTAGGACTTTTAACCTCCAGAACTCGAAGACCATAAATTTGTGTCATTTTCAGCTACTAAGGTTATGGTAATGTCTTTTTTTAAAAAAAAAAGATTTATTTATTTATGCATATAAGCACTGGGGTACAGGCCAGAGGTGTTGGGGGGTGAGAGGATTCACCACAGAGAGCGGGGAGCAGAACAGGCAGATCAACAGAAGTACACTGCTGAGGGGAGCAGTGAGCACAGCAGGAGAGGTCTGCCTAGTCATGTGGGTCCCCTCCCTGGCCGGCAGCAGGGATCGAACTTGTGCTGCAGTGGCTATGGTTTGCTTCATAGTGTGTTGCTTAACCCACTGCGCCACCAGGAAGGCCCATGGTAATGTCTTTTAAAGCAGCACCTCCCCAGTTGTAGCCTCCTCTATGTCTTCCTCAGGCTTATTCCAATTGTTATTTTATGACTATCATCCTTGGTCCTATCTCCTAAACTATTTACCAAGTGGAAGCAAAGACTATCTAACCTGCTCAATACTATAATCTCAGTGACTGTTAGACTAACAGTGACTAACGAACAAGGGTAGCTGGATGGATGGTGGTTGATCTGTGGGTGGGTTGATGGATGGACGGATGGGGGGGGACTGTTAGGGCTGTCTGGGTGACATGCTAGCTGAGAAGGCCTACGTGGTATCCTCCACCACTTCCCTGTTCTCCCTTTCCTTCTAGAAACATAATATTCTAGAATTGCTTCATATAGATATAGAATGTCACTGATATTGATATCTGGAACCAAACTTTAAAAAAAAAAAAGATTTATTTATTTATGCATACAAGAGCTGGGGTATAGGCCAGAATTGCAGGAGGTGAGAGGATTCACCAGAGACAGAGTGGGGAGCAGAACAGGCACATCGACTGAGATACACTGCTGAGGGGAGCAGCGGTATAGGCAGGAGAGGTCTTCTAGGCCATGTGGGTCCCCTCCCTGGCTGGGGCTCGAACACATGCTGCTGTGCAGCAGATGCTTCACAGTGTGGCGCTCAACCTGCTGTGCCACCAAGGAGGCCCCTGGAACCAAACTCTTGCTTCACACGCTAGAATATTCCACTGGTGACAAAGTTTTGTGTGTCTCTTACAAGTTACGGAATTCAATTATGTTAAATATAAATCCCTACATGATAAAATCCATACATGATGGGAACTATTTTATGAGATGAGGAGGCAGAAGAAGAGGAGGAAGAGGAGGAATACTTAAAGACCAAATAGGTAGTCTCAATCAAAATTCTAAATAAGCATTATCTTCCCATCCTGCAATTCTACTTTAAGCAGTGTATTCTACATATAAAATCACACAAGTAGAAAAATACAGAGACTAGGGCCTCCCTGGTGGCGCAGTGGGTTAAGCAACGCACTATGAAGCAAACAGCAGCCACCGCACGAGTTCGATCCCTGCTGCCAGCCAGGGAGGGGAC
>JAGFMF010012279.1:623442-660497 GCA_019455555.1 Galemys pyrenaicus
GGGAGGGGACCCACATGGCACAGCAGACCTCTCCTGCCTCACCCACTGCTCCCCTCAGCAGTGTATTTCAGTCAATCTGCCTGTTCTGCTCCCCACTCTATCTCTGGTGAATCTTCTCACCCCCTGCAGCTCTGGCCTGTACCCCAGAGCTTATATGCCTAAATAAATCTTTAAAAATAAATAAATAAAAGATGGAAGTTTAGTTCTCTCTTCTCTGTCAATGGCAGCAAAGGCCTGATACGGTGGCTCTGCAGAGTTGGAGATTCTTGTTGCTTTCTCATCCTGAGTAAAGCTGGCTACTCCAGAGACTGCCATCAAACAGCCTTTACCTGCAGCCCCCGGGGGCGAGGGTTGGGGGTGGGCAGGAAGGATAAAGCAGACAAAAGGGAAAGGACTGTCCCTTCCCTTTCAAAGATGCTCCTGGAAGTTTCACATATCACATCTGCTCACAGTCCCACGGGTCAAAATCTAACATGGCCACATGGCCACACCTCGCTGCGAGGGAGCTCAGCAGTGGTCTTCCCCTGAGCAGCCACGGCCAGCCGGTGAGAAGGGAAAGCAGGCACTGAGGGGACACACGGAGTCAGTGGCAGGTAGGTCCCTGCAGCAAGGTCCTTGAGAAACCTGAAGTTATTTTAGAAGGACCTTGAACTGTTTAATAATATTGGTAGTTCATATGAGGCGATACCATGTAGCTTTTTGAAGGTGCATAGAAACCGCTCTGAAAATTGTTCCAAGATACAGTGTGTGCATTAAAACATGTGCGAACGTCAACCTGTGGAGGATAACACTGCAAACACCACTCAATCAACCCACAGACACTCACCCCTGCTGCATGCCTGGCATGATTCTGCATCTGAGGGGCACAGATGGCCACAGCAGGCCAAGCCCCCATTCAACACCTACCTTTTCATGGAAGTCTGTTTCAGTATATTTGAGAAATTAACACTGGCCACCCGTGTCTGGAGCGGAACTGGATGGGGCTGGAAGATGAGGAGGTCACCATGGATACTTTTTGCTTTCTTGCCTCAATTGCTTGAATTTTTTACTATGAGCATGTACTATTTTTGTCATGAAAACCGAACAAAAAGTTAGCAAACTCATATCCTGCAGGCCAGCTGTCTCAGGCTCACGGCACATGCCCCAGAGCTCTCTGGCTGTTCTTTTTTCTCCCCAGGATGAATTTACCTTTGATTTCAGCCTTTTCCCTTACTCGGCTTAGTTTCCTGGCTGAGAGGTCCAGTTGCTGCTACCAGGGTGGCAGCCTACTTATTGCTCAGGGTAGCAGAGAGAATCCAGCAAAACTGGGAACGTTATCAACACTACGTAAATTGTAAGTGGCAATGCTAAACCAAAGAGACAGCGTTTCCACCGCACTGGCACAAAAGGCAAGTGGGAGGCGCTGAAAATAATTGTTATATGACCAGATGCTGAACAAAACACTTCTCTATGGTGGTAAATCACAGGGTCTGGAGGTATAAGAAACAGAGTTCTTATTTCCATCAGGGAAAAACAATGCACTGCATTGCATTAAAAATAGAATCTGGGCTGGGACAAGTTCCAACAAGAAGACTGCGATGTTAGCTCTCCAGAGCACTTCTGCAAGCAGTTCTGTGCCTGCCAGAGCGTGCTGCAGAAACACAAAACAGACAACAACAAGTTGGGGAGGATGAGTCACAGATGCATAAGATGTGAATAGAAAGGCAAGTCTTTTTAAAGCAATTTTTAAAGTAATTTATAAGGAAAATTGTGCTAGAATTTCTTCTTTAAGAAAAGAAGGAGACCGATCCTTACCCAGAGGGAGGCTGTCATCAGAACAATGGCACTGCAAGGTTTATAAAAACCAAGAAAACACTGCTCTAATATAGAGGCACCTAAACCCAAAATAGAGATGAGATCAGCAAGACCACTTCATGGATGAAATAACTAAGGCCCAGCAGAGCAAACTTACTTACCCAAGATCACCCCAAAGTGCCTCATTTTTCTGTACCCCACAACAAGCAACCTCTCAAGTTTGTCCAACGTAGAGAGGAGGCACAAGAAAGACCAAAAATATGATAACATATATGGCTTTCTTTTTTTTTTTTTTAAAGATTTATCTATTGATGCATACAAGAGCTGGGGTACAGGCCAGAGTTGCGGGAGGTAAGAGGATTCACCAGAGACAGAGCAGGGAGCAGAACAGGCAGGTCAACTGAAACACACTGCTGAGAGGAGTGGCGGGCAAGGCAGGAGAGGTCTGCTGCACCATGTGGGATCACTCCCTGGCCAGGGATCAAACTCATGCTGCTGTGCCGCTGATGCTTCACAGTATGATGCTCAACCCACTGCGCCACCAGGGAGGCCCTAACATGTATGGATTTCTGAGTACACGGAGAGTAAGCTGTGAATTCTAAAACAGGAATTAAAATAGGTGGCAGGATGGGGCCTCCCTGGTGGCACAGGGGTTAAGGTGCAGCACTATGAAGCTATCCATAGCTACTACAGCACGAGTTCGATCCCTGGGCTGAGAGGAGACCCACATGGAGCAGCAGACCTCTCTTTCCTCACCCGCTGTTCCCCTCAGCAGTGTATTTTGGTCAATCTGCCTGTTCTGTTCCACACTCTGTCCCTGGTGAATCATCTCACCTCCCCCCATATACACACCTCTGACCTGTACCCCAGTTCTTGTATGCATAAATAAATCTTTAAAAAATAATAATAAAATAAAATAGATGACAGGAAAGGTGAATGTTTTTGCTAAAATCATATTTTTAATATTGAAAAGGCCATTTATCAAAGATGTTTTCAAAGGCTAGAAATACATAAAGAACTAGTTTTAAAAAGGACTACTGTCGGGCCTCCCTGGTGGCGCAGTGGGTTAAGCAGCACACTATGAAGCAGACCACAGCCACTGCAGCACGAGTTCAATCCCTGCAGCCGGCCAGGGAGGGGACCCACATGGTGCGGCAGACCTCTCCTGCTGTGCCTGCTGCTCCCCTCAGCAGTGTACTTCTGTTGATCTGCCTGTTCTGCTCCCGCTCTCTGTGGTGAACCCTCTCACCTCCCCACACCTCTGGCCTGTACCCCAGTGCTTGTATGCATAAATAAATAAATCTTTTAAAAAAAAAAAAAAAAAGGACTACTGTCTCCAGACTTCTAATAACAAAACGTTATTCCCATCGCCTTATGGGGAAAGGGAAGAGGCACAAAGAGATGCAGCACAGATCTTCAAATGAGTCCAGCACCCCCAGCAGAGCTCCAGGATGATGAGGATGGCACTGGGGGCTGGTTCCAGACGGCACTGGTGTTTATTACAACAGGTAACCTAAACTGTACCCGCTGTGTTCCATCACTGCTCTAAGGCCCAATGGGTATTTTATTCATATCAAGCCTCACAATAACTCTATTAGGAGGACACTATTATACCCTTGTTGGGGGAAGCCAGAGGCTGCAAGAGCTGTGAGCAACAGTCAAGGACAGAAGGGAGTGTTATGCTGAGATCCTTGCAGACTTGCAAACAAGTCATGCTAACAAGAGCTGCACACTGCTCTTTGGATGGAGGCATACACGCTTTCAGTCTAGAAGAAGATAAGAAGGAAACAAAAAAGTTGTTAGATAATAGTAGTGGCTAATTACATGCAGGTGGGCTTGGCACACAACTACACGACCTTGTACTTCTGGGCTAGGCTTCTTGTAGCAAGTAACATACGCTTGTTAACTGTTCTCCTGCTCAATAAAAGGCCATGGGGAGGCTGGGAGGTTGGCTATTGCCTAGGAGAGCAGTAGCCCTCCATCTCCACACTGACATCTTGTCTGCTGGACTCATCTCTGCGTCACCAAACACACAGCACAACATCAGCACAGCCGCCTCCAGCGATGACAGCAACACACCCTCATATTAAAGATAGGAAAACTGAGACACAGAGAGGGTAAAGCAACTTATTCCAGTTCACGCTGCTAATGAGTAGTGAAACTCAACTTGAACTCACGCAGTGAGGCTCCAGAGCATGTGCTCACCACCGTTACCTCGGGAAGGGAGAGAGCCCCATGAACCAGAGAATTGCAAGGAAAGAACTAAAGAAATTGAAGTGGCCACAAAGTTGTACAGGCAAATCCTTGTGCCCCTCTGGGTACCCCTGAAACAGTCTAGAATGAGGAGCACATGTGCCCTTTCCTGGAAATTCTCTACAGAATACTGCAACTTGTTTAAAGGAAATTTAAATCTGAAGTTGGATGTCACAAGCTGTAGTCGAGAGGAAAATGGATTTTTTCCCCAAGCTGGTTTCAGAGCTATGAATCTTTAACAATTCAAACAGGAAAAGATATAATATGGCCCACAAAGTCTGAAAATATTTGTCACCTAGCCCTTTAAAAATCACGTAGCTTGCCAATCCCTACACAGACTGTGCTCTGTGAGGCCTGGGGTGACCTCTGATTGGTTAGCCAGGACCTCCAGAGCATCTGGCCTGTGAAAAGCACTTAGTAAATCTGCTGATTGAATGAACTTGGGAAACAAGGGCAGGGTAAGGATATGCCCCCTTGTTCAGAGCACATCACGGCTATGTGTTCATCTAATCGTGCCAACTATCCCAAGGCAGGTTACGCTAATTACACCCGTGGACACATGAAAAAAGGAGAAGGGAGGCTGCTCCAGCTCTCTCAGCCAAGAAAGGCAGAGCCAGGACTCCAACCCAGGCCACTCAGCTTCAGAGCTGAGCTCCTGGCCACACGTCAGAGGAGATGATCTTGTCATTCACATTTTCAGTAATTCCTTCGCTGCAGATGTTGGGACTGGGCAGAGAGCCAGGACTTCCTGAGCATGTCATCTTGCTGCTGGCTCGCACATGACCCAGCCACCACACACAAGACCCAGAGTGGCTGCGGATGCCCATCCTGTCTGGACAGCAGACAGGCAGGTCATGCAGCCCCACAGACAACACTGAGGGAAACTCTCCCTCCAGATCCCATCACTAATGGAAACTCATTATCCTCATTTCATAGTTGAGGGAAATGAGGTTAGCACGGGGGTTAGCCAAGGTTACATGTTAGTACGAGGCAGCAGTGAGTTGTGAGCCCTCAATCTCAGTGCCCTCTCACTGCATCCCCACCTTGGTTTTAACGGCGCTCCTCCTCCCGCCATTCCTCTCCAGCTTTCGCTGAGAGCCATCACGCACTGGAACGCACTAAGGGCAATTTCAATCTGCACCACACCACTCTCACTCCCATGCCTTCTATGATACTGGACAGAGTAAAATAACTGGGGGAAAAACTCACCATGACTTCATTTAATGATGATAACACAGAAACAACAGTTTCTGCTGCTGAAGAAAGAATGCTGGGATACAAAATGATTCCAAGTTATCCCAAAAGGGACATTACACAGGCACTCAAGACTCCAGCTTGTAAAAGAACTCTCCGTGGGTCTCGAGATTGTTAGCATTACAAGGTCTTCTACACACAGATAAGATTTCAATTCAAAGCAGAACAGAGATAGCTGGGTATGAGTCTGTCTTCCAGCTGAAGGTAAAGGAGGAAAAACTTATTCACCCACAGTCACTTAAGTCAGCGAACTAGAAGCAAGAACCTCATTCCCAACCCAGTGTTCGACAAAGTCACCAAGACACCTCCATGACTATGAGCTCTCTTCAAGCTTCCACTTCACTCAAGGGTCTCTTCAAGAAAGGCACCATAGGTGGCCCAGGATTCCAGCAAGTCAACTCCACAAATTTCATTGACAAGGTAATTTTGAGCATTCTCCCTTCCTCTAAGTTCAAGATCAGGGTCTTCATCAGTGAAAAACCAGGACACCAGTATCCCCACTTCACAGCATTAAAAAAAAAAAAAAAAAAACAAAGACAAAACACATGATCATGTTTGGGTGGCTTTCCTGTCCCAGGGAGTCAAGCCCTTCTGGATCAGTATTGTACCACCAGAGATGATTTACTCAAATGTAGTAAAAACATCCTGTAAATTAGTGGTTGTGGAATAAAAAATTCTGTGTTCTCTTCTATCTCCAGAGTGGCGGTGGTAGAAGAGATGAGTAAGAAGTTCTTTACATCAATATTACTCAGCGTTACCATTCTGCCATGAGGCTAAGTTCAGAAACTGAAGCTATGTATAAAGAGTAGATCGAGCGATGTTAAATCTGTTGAGCTTAGTAATTTTTAAAAGTGGGGTTTGTGTCATATATTGGGGGGGTATTCCGTTTTGCTAATAATTTTTCACTGTATTTTACAAAAATATCACTCTGCAACAGATTGAAAATAAAAATAGAACTAATCCTTCCCTACAGACTTTGAAAATAATTGCCAACAGCAAAACAGTGAAATGAAATTGGGCTTGTTTTCTTAAATGTGTGAGTAGCTTCTCAAGCTCACTCCTAATGAGAAAAATGCAAAATAAAAATAGACCGAGACACCATTTTCCCCCTGACTGGTCGAGATCACAAGGTTTTGGGCTAGTATGCTGCATTGGCCAGGGGCTGGGCAGTAAGAGTCACACATGACATCAGTAAAGCACTGGATGGCAAAAACCTACGAAAGACACAAAGGCAAACCCACTTCTAGGAAGTCAGTTGACAGACATACTCCCACATGTGCAAAATGATGGGTGCACAAAATCGTTCCCTGTAGCCTCGTCAAGACTGGAAATCTACCGCGTGCTGAGCAGTGAGGGTCTGGTTAAGTGAATTCAATACATTCAAGGAACTGAATATGCTGAAATCATTTTAAAAATCAACACAGATTCACCTCTGAGACACAGAAAGGGGCAGATTAGGACTGATCAGTCTATGTCACAAGTTCTATCTGTGTTTTTAAAAACCATGAAAAACTACTTAAACATACTTGCCTTATATGTATATAAGCTAAGCTACCTCTAGGGGGCTCCCTGGTGGTGCAAGGGTTAAGTCACAGCACTATGAAGCATCCACAGCCACTGCCCAGCTAGTCTGATCCCTGGCCAGGGAGAGGACCCACATGGTGCAGCAGACCTCTCCTGCCTCGCCTGCTGCTCCCCTCAGCAGTGTGTTTCAGTCTATCCACCTGTTCTGTTCCCCACTCTGTCTCTGGTGACTCCTCTCACCCCCTGCACCTCTGGTCTGTATCCCAGTTCTTGTATGCATAAATAAATAAATCTTAAAGAAAAAAATGTATTAAAAAAAAAAAAGACAAGCTACCTCTGAATGGGAACAGAAGAAACTGCAAACAGCAATTGATGTCAGAGACAAGGATTGGACAATGGGCAGATTTTCAACATAATTTGCACAATGTGAAATATCTACCATGTAAACTCATGTAAACTTTTCAGAAACATTATTTAAAATTTTTTTTTTGAAAAAGAAAGTCGGGAAAAAAAAGACAGCGAGAAAGAACAAGCAAAAGCAAGCTGAGCTACTTCATCTACATTGCAGTAGAAATACCTAACTGTATATACTAGATACCACAAGAGCATTCTAGATGCTTACCGGGTAATTAAAAATCTTTTACTAATGATGTACCCTTGTTATCAAGAAAAGAAAACAAAACAAAACAAAACAAAACACTGTATTCTAAATGATGACGACAAAGCGTTTGCAGTAACTCATCAGCCCTGCATCTCCCAACAGCATTTCAGGAGGAAATCACAGCTTCTTCCTCCTTTTGTCTAGTTCACAGGCTTGCCCTTCTGGTCAACTCTGTCACTGAAGACCACAGTTAACTTGCCACATGCTTGCTCATCTTCTCACCAGTATTCTAACCAGTAGAGATGGTTCTCTTTTTTTTTTAAGACTTTATTTATTTATTTATGCATACAAGAGCTGGGGTACAGGCCAGAGGTGCAGGATGTGAGAGGATTCACCAGAGACAGAGTGAGGAACAGAACAGGCAGACTGACTGAAACACACTGCTGAGGGGAGCAGCAGGCGAGGCAGGAGAGGTCTGCTGCGCCATGTGGGGCCCCTCCCTGGTCGGGAATCTAACTTGCACTGCAGTGGCTGTGAAAGCTCCACAGCATGGTGCTCAACCCCTTGAGCCACCAGGAAGGCCCCTAGAACTGTTCCTAACACCTTACAGGCCCAAGAAGAACCATGTCATCGGCCCAATGTCACGCAGGGTCAACACTGGAAACTGGCAGACAGCCCAGGTGTCTAGCTCAGAGGTCTTTCCACTAGAATGTTTAGAGTCCTTTGCTAGTAGGAAAAAGAAGGGCACAAGAAGGAAACAGGAATAATATGGCCAGGCACTGGGTTAAGCACTGGGCATATGTGATTCCAGTTAGTTAAGCCCCTCAATGTCTAGGAAACTAAGTCCTCTTACTGCCTGCAATGGATGAGAGGCAAAAATCTCTCCAAGGGTGGATAATGGCAAGGGCCTCACACCCAACAAACACTGGCTGAAACTCCAACCAGATCTCAGCCATATGCCAACCTCACCAACCAGTTTAACAGTGTTTCTCCAATAGCCAGCTATCTGAACCACAATAAAGAACCTCTTATCTGAGCTAATGTCTCTCAGATGGTGGGCCATGAACCCCAGAGGTAGGTGAGATCATCTTAGGTGACACAGTAGGAATATTTTTAACTTCCGCAGCTATAGTTTTGAAGTATATTAGGAGAGCACACAACTGGTTCATCAAATCCATTACTTCACGGATGTCTTAGCACAGCATGTGGTCAAATTAGAAGAAGGTGAACAGATTTAAGAAGAACAATTAAGTAAATAAGTTAGGTGGTTCACAGATACAGCGAAAACTATGAAGGACATTTGAGAATCACTGGTCTAAGGAACTGGATCTGTTCCATGGTTCTCTCTAGAGGAAGAGAAATTTGGGAATAATAGGTGACTCATTCTGAATGTCACCTAATTTATATTTATCTTCATTCGCCCTCCTCTGGATGCCTCTCTCAGATTGAATGAGGCAGGAACCCACGCCCAAGCATCCTCAAACATGTTTACATAGCAGTAGCTCACGGCGACTGAACCTGCATGGACCATAGGTCTAGTTTACCCTGAGTGGTCCAGATGATACCTGTTACTGCTTAATTATTTTTAGCATCCTCCTCTCGCTTTAAGAAGTGTCTGACTTCAGGGGCCTCCCTGGTGGCATAAGGAGTTAAGTCTCAGCACTATCAAGCTATAGGCAGCCACTGCAGCATGAGTTCAATCCCTGGCCAGGGAGCTAAAGCATGTGGTGCAGCAGACCTCTCCTGTCTCACCTGCTGCTCCCCTCAGCAGTGCATTTCAGTAGATCTTCCTGTTCTGCTGCCCACTCTGTCTCTGGTGAATCCGCTCACCTCCAGTACCTCTGGCCTATGCCCCAGCTTTTGTATGAATAAATAAAAAAATAAATCTTTTTTAAAAAGAAGTGTCTGACTTCAAAGACAAACTTTCAAACCAACCCTTGAAAGCTGACCACAGAGTTGAGACATCCAGAAGGGGAGAAGGAGGGGCGAGAACAAGATGGGAAAAAGCACAACTGACCCAGGTGCAGGACCATGGGTGCCTTGGCAGTGGGTGTACCTGAAGGCGGAGACCCTTCCAAAGTACTGACGGTAACAGTATTTTGAGCCAATAGTACTACAATTGAAAAAAAATTTTTAAGTGTCTGACTTGGGAAATTAACTGGAGTGTCAGCTACAATGCAGAACTGATTGAAAATGAGCTACTGGCATCTCTCCAGCCCTGTTCCCACCCATACTAAGTGGAAGGGACCCCCCACCCCTAACCCCCAGCACCAACTCACATATCTACTTTTGCCCAGCCTCCTTCCCCACTTCTCCAGAAATGCCCACCAAATGCAGATGGTAGGTCAAAATGAAGGCAGAATTCCACTAATTCCTACAATACTAACAGCTCTGTGCACTGACAAACAAAGAAAATTATCAATTCACTAAAAGAGTGAGAGTAATTACAGAAAATAAGATGCATGAAGGAATCACAGCTCACAAAATACTTCTATAGGTAGGGGCTCTTTTGAGTCTCCCCAAAAAGCTATAAAGAATGTATCTCATCATGTCTTGGGTGTTGTAGAAAGATGAGGAAAATAGGCTCTGAGATTCACAAATAGACTCCAAATGCCAAACTCCTCCACTTTCGAGCTATGGAAGAAAAAATGGTTTTATTTTTTTCCAAGGCCTTGCTGCTCTGTGTGTGCTCCCCAAACCAGGAGCATCTGGTCACCAGAGAAGTTGCTAGAAAAGCAAAATCTCAACCTGCTGCAGACCTACTGAGCCAGAATCTGCGTTTTAATGAGATCCCCTGGTACTTCCTATGGATAATAAAATTTAAGAAGCACTGTTTCAGTGCAAGGCAGTTCTTCTACCCTATCAAGCTCCACCTCTTCAGTCACTTATCCAGTAACTATTTACTAAGCATCTACTACACTGTGTGCTAGGGGCTGTGCTGAGTGCCGGGAAATCAACAGCAAATATTCAGTAACATAAACACAGCTCCTGCCCTCATGCAGCTGTCAGTGTAACACTGCCTTACTACCATGGAGGCTCGTTAGAATCAGCTGCAGCACCATTAAAGAAAAAAATGTAGACGCCTAAAACCCAGCCTCAGACCTGCCACACCTACAGTCTGGAAAGCTGAACCCTGGGGCCCTGAAAGCACTATATCAAAAACGCTCCAATTGGAACGATCACTTGGGGAGCAAATTGACAAGACGTAGTACCGCTGCAGAGAGCACGTCCCAGGATTGCGTCAAGTCCAAGCAGCACGTCCACGTCCAGGATTGCATCCCAAAGATGGGAAGGCACAGTGAATGGCAGAGACACGAGCATCCCTGGAAGAGCTGTTCCCAGAGGGACTACGTTGTCGGAAACTGCCCGGTAGTCCCTAGATAAGGGACTGGACAAGGAAACCATTGTTAAGTCAACAAATGGGGCTCAACAACAGTTAAAATAAACAAACTAGGTCTATCTGTGTCAACACAATCTCAAATATAACTGTTGACTAAAAAAAGCTGCCAGAAGCTACATAGTTTTACACACACAAACACTGATATTCTGCTCGTGCATATATAAAGACAAAGAAAAAAGCATGAAGACATTCATGGTAAACATTGACCCACTTCAGAAAATGATTAGTTCTGAGAGGAGGAGAGAGAGAAGAGGAGATTGGGTATTATGTCTAAAAGAGATCTTAACCAAATGTGACTACATTTTAACATCTGTTCAATGTGAAGGGTAGGTATTTTGGTATGTAGCATATATCAAATTACATGGTATTTTCCATACTTTTCTGTGTTGTTTCATGATTTTTTAAAAAATAATCTTATTTATTTATGCATACAAGAGCTGGCGTGTAGGCCAGAAGTGTGTGGGGTGGCGGGGAGGGGAAGAGAGGAATCACCAGAGACAGAGTGGGGAGCACAACAGGCAGATCTACTGAAATGCACTGCTGAGGGAGCAGCGGGTGAGATAGGAGAGGTCTGCTGCTTGCTCCAAGTGGGTCAGCTCGCTGGCAGCTGGCCAGGGATAGAACTTGTGCTGCAGTGGCTGAGATAGCTTGGTGGTGCTGAGACTTAACCCTTGTGCCACCAGGGAGGCCTGATTTGATTATCTTTTAACCTTCTTTTAAGAGTGACTCAGGCAATCTGAAATACAACCTGGGCTGGAACTTACCATTCTAGGAGTAATAAAGAAATAAAAACCTGACTAATATCAAGAAATACATGCACAGAGTGGCAAAAAGCTGTAACTCCTGAAGTTAAATTACTATCTGAAATAATTTTACATGAATTTAAAATCTTTCACTGGGCAGATAATTTCTACAAGCAACATTTTTTAGGCCAAGGTATTACTCAAGGAAAGCAATATCTCTTAAAGTTGGTCCTCTGCTCACATGTACCAGAATGGGGAGTGAAAAGGAGATACTCATTTAACATGCAGATTCTGGGCCCCACCCTACAACTACTTCATCAGAATCTGCAGGCAGAACCTCAAAACCTGAAATTTTCTTTTTTTTTTTTTTAAAGATTTCTTTATTTGTACATACAGGAGCTGGGGTACAGGCCAGAGTCCAGGGTGGTGAGAGGATTCACCGGAAACAGAGCAGGGAGCAGAACAGGCAGATCAACTGAAGTACACTGCTGAGGGGAGCAGTGGGCAAGGCAGGAGAGGTCTGCTGTGCCATGTGGGTCATCTCTCTGGCCTGCACTCGTGCTGCAGTGGCTGCGGTTTGCTTCATAGTGCGTTGCTTAACCCACTGCGCCACCAGGGAGGCCCTCAAAACCTGAAATTTTCATAAGATAATGCACATGGGGGTGCAAGTCTAGTCTGGCACAGACCCACGAAAGTAGAATACTTTTAAAACAACTGTTAACTCCATTCTTAAAACCACACATTTCTGAGTTCAATCAAGTGACATTCATCACTCTCTGAAAAATAAAATAAAGTGCAGGGAATGTTTTCTAAATACCCAAGAGAGTAATTCCACAAATACATTCAAGTAGATCTTGATAAAAACTGGTTTCCTGCACAGGGTTCCTCACCCAAAGGACAAAGAAATGTATTTTAGGAAGAACATAATTTCACCTTGCCTTTCTACAAGAACTTCAAAAAGCAACTGAATAAACAGGAAAACCCCACAAGTCCAGCCTTGCTGTTCTCAGCGGAAGAGGCTCTAGACACAATTTTCACCAAAGCCAATTTCAATTAAGCATGAACAACGTAACTTGAACTGAGAGGCCTGGCTGGCACAGCAATGTATCCGGAATTTACTCTCAACACTCAAGATAGCTCCTGCATTATAGACAGGGCCCTTCTGCTTAGTTTTTCCCACCTTGCCAGCACTCTCTTAGCCTGCATCTTCCACTCCATCCCTATCTTGACTTTTTCTTTGGTTTCTCTGATTTTCGCCCTTCATGGTCTCTTACCCTGTTTTCAGGCAAAAGCAACTCTGCAGTTCCAACTTTCAAGTCCTGGGAAACTGCTCCAAAGTTCTTACAGCACAACACATTAAATCCAGCACAACACATTAAAAGATATGCAACTTTCCTATTAAGCATGGAAGTGCACATTTTAAACCACAAAGGTACCATTTCACATCTATTATTCTGGCAAAACATGCAGCCCAGCAATATCAGCTGAATGTGAGCATGTGGAGCACTGGGAACTCCCAACTCTGCTATTTGGCACCACTGCTCTGGGGAGCAATATGGCAAAATATTAGAGTTGAAGATGCCCATTTCCTGTGACCCAGCAATTGCCTTTCTAGGTTTAAACCACAGAGAACTTTAAATATATACACAGGGAGACAAGTCAAAACAGTTCATTGCTCTAAAGTTGTAAACCCCGATGTTTATTAGCAATACAAGGAATACCTGTTATAACATATTGATAGGACAGAATATTATACAGCAGTTAAAATAGATAAATCTCACAATCATAACTTAAACAATAAAAGCAACTGAGAATTTCTTCAACATTACAGAGCAAGTTTAAATAATACTACATCTGGTTTATGAATACACACATATCTAGGAAAGCATAAAGACATGATAATCACCAAACTCAGAATAGTGGTTACTGTCTGGAGGGAGGTGAATAAGAAGGAGAGGGCTCTCGGGTTCCAGTAGTTTTCATACTATTTTACTTACTCGCCAGGTTGTGACTACACGAGCACTCTCTAGTATTCTCCATATTTTTCCACAGTCCTGAAATTTAAACCTGAAAATTAGCACCCAGAAAAGAGCCCCAAGTCTGAGCTACTTTAAAGTAACTGAAGGTCCTAAGTACATCTGAACTTAAAGGACAAGAGGAAGCAGGTTGCCCTACCAGTGAAAAGTTGAGTGTAACTAACGAGGCTATGTTCCTCCTCCTCTCCCACACCCCTCTCTCTCAAAACTATCCTTAGAAAATAATCATTCCTAGGATTGGGGTAAAATTCCACTGAGGGGACTTATGACATCCCCACAATTGTAAGTCATAACCCCAACAGAAATATCCCAAAAACCACAGTTGGTGGTGGCCAATACAGAATTTATTTGCCTCAAAAACATTTCTGATAGCTCATTTTTGGGTGGCCTTTTCTCTTAAAAGATCAGCAAGCTCTTTCAAATCCTTAAACTAGCATTTGGTTTCACCACAACTGAAGGTTTATTAGAAAAGATGGCATTAAAATATTTGGGCCAGAAAAGTTAACTATACTAAAGGGCACTATCTTTTACAGCTCTTCCAATTTGCCCTGGGCTGGCTGCATGGGAGACTAAAGATAAAACCACCAAGAGATACTTTTCTGATGATACTACAGAATTAAACACCATTATAAAGCCTCAACTTATTCAAACCAATGAGACAGACCAGTCTTGGGGAGTAGGGGGGGTGGGTGGAGTACATATGAACTACAGAAATTTCCCTTAATTGCTAAGAGTATCAAAATTGAAAAGTGCTTGATTATAATCCAAACATACCAACATTCCATATTAATGAAAAATAACTAGGTTTTATTGTTTGGGTAATCTCAAACACATAAAATTGTACCCCAAAAAACAGTATTACAATCTTTAATTTTAATTAAATATTGGCTTTCAATATTGTTTGTCCCTTGGATCCCAAGAGAAACAGACGAAAACCTGTAGACCTAACTGCCAGATCCTGACCCAACACAAATTTCTACATGTCAGACTTGAGAGGCCAGAAAAACAGAATTTTCCTTTCCACCTCAGGCTGCAATATCTAAACTCTGACAATCACCCACCTAGAGGCTCACATATGACTTAGACCACTTGGAGTTGATACATTAAACATACTGTTTCCAATTTCTTTGAGACTGGAAACTGAGTAACAGTAACGAGAAAGAAGTGACACATCTTTCCCCCAAAATTAACATATTTTTAATCATTAAAATTCATTTCCAGGGCCTCCCTGGTGGCCCAGTGGGTTAAGCAACGCACTATGAAGCAGACCACAGCCACTGCAGCACGAGTTCGATCCCTGCTGCCGGCCAGAGAGGAGACCCACATGGCGCAGCAGACCTCTCCTACTGGGCCCGCTGCTCCCCTCAGCAGTGTACTTCCGTTGATCTGCCTGTTCTGCTCCCTGCTCTCTGTGGTGAATCCTCTCACCCCCCCACCTCTGGCCTGTACCCCAGTGCTTGTATGCATAAATAAATCTTTAAAAAAAAAAAATCCTAGGATTGTTCAATGGATACTAAAAGTGGGTAAGCTTTTAGAGTTTTCAATGAGGTAGTTAAAGACTTAAATGGTTGCTAACCAATTAAGACTCTTTATAAAGTCTCAAAAAAAAAATGAATGAAGACTGAAAAATTATCAGTTTGATAAACTTTTAGGTTATAAGAACAAAATGGTGGTTCCAGAGGGGAAAGGGGAGGTAGATGGGTAAACTGAGTTAAGAGAATCAACTGCATGGAGTGGATGACTTTTGGTGATGATCATAATGTAGTATGTATGGATGGTGAATTATAACACCGTACACCTGAAACTTACACAGTGTTGTAAATCAGTGTAGCTTCAATTAGAAAAAAATTTTTTTAAAGAAAAAAAGAACACCATGACAAGTCAAGATGATTGAACAAAGGAAAAAGCTTTATATGTTGGTGATGTTCATATCTTTTACTGCTGTGTGAAAAAAATATATGTCAGCTTTACAAGCTGAGAAAAACTAAGGTCCCAAGAAATACAATTTGTCCAAAGGCACCATTAGAGGAGAGGAGCGCTTAACTTCAGAGGCACCCCACGGTACAACTCTAGTTCTGAATTACACCGACTGTAATCATGTCCTCCTATAAAATAACAAATTGCCAAACTTTGGCCAAATCGCAAATTATATTAAAGAAATGCCCTGCTGTGTTCATCAGCCTTTCCACTACATTACTTCTGAGACTTTGTTCAACCTTTATCTCTGCCGATATCACACTGTATTGAAATTGTTTCCTTTTCATCAGCATTATGGCCACAAGATAAGAAACTGCAACCTCTCTGGAGATGGGGACTCACGGCGTTCATTTAGGAAGCTCCTGTACAAGTATGTACCAAAGCTAAGAGAGCAACAAATGACCACTCACATGAACAAAAGTTGTAAACTATTCGAAACATGGCATTTCCTCTACGATGTGACTTATGGTACCATTAACAATGAATCTGAGATTATATGATTTAAAGCAATTTGCATTGGCAAAAGTCACATTTCGAAAGGGCAAGTTTGGTTTCTCCTAACAGATGCTGCTTCTTTTAGAAAATTCCTTAAGCTCTTCAAAGAGAATTTACCCCCAACACCCTTCCATCTGTAGTTTTACAGAAATACACAGGAAGTTAAATCCACTGGTCTGAACAAAAAAAATCAGAGGATTATCAACAAGGGACACTTATTTCCTCATGCTTGGTAGCAGCTAATGCATTTTGCAAATTACAACACACCAGCCAAACAAGCTTTACTATCTCTGCACCAGGCATGCTGTGTGGCTAAGCTGACATGCCCTAAGCAAGATGATCAAGAATCACTATGGCAGAAATTCACATGGAAATAAAATTGAACGTCCAATGGACAATATAACTTTAGCGAGAACGGAGACAAGTGGAGGCACAGGAACATTTTCCAAGACCCCGACCTCTAACACTGGCACGGAAGTGTGAAAAAAGAAGGTGTTTATTTCTCAGTCACATGAAGAGTTTGCTACCAGTTTAGTTCCAGCTTTGCTGAGTCCTTTCTTGTCTGGTAAAGGGAACAAATCCACTTTTCAACGTTTGGGCTTGGTTTCAAGTGTCACCCAGAAGGAGGCTGTCTTTTTAACACCTTTCTCAACACACATCGATCGGCCTGTTTAAAATATGCCAAGTGACCTGCTTCGAAGCAGAAACGCCATCACCACTAGCTCTGGCTACAACTACTCAAGCCAGCTGGGACCAAATGGAGTCAGGGGTGGGAAGGGTTAGCAGGAGCCCTGAAGGTAGGTTAGAAGGTAGGCAGTGAGGAGAGACACAAGGAAGACCCACCTGGAAGCAATTCATCATCAAGTGAATGCGCTACAGAAGGGTCCAGTAGAAATTTAAGTCTGCTCAGGTGTAAAGACAGCAGTCTCCTCAGCACCCAGCCTCCTCTGGAAGTGAGACTGGGAGGGGCAGGGATGACCTGAGCAGTCTTTTATGTGGGGCGGGGTTAAGGATACCCACCCTAGCCTTGGTACACAGCCACTCAGCTTGGTTTGCATAAATGAACATGTGGGTTGTTTACATCAGTAACTGCTTCCATCAGATGCAAGAAAGCATCTTCATTGTCCTTTAAACAAGTGGAAGGTCACATAATACTGAGAAAGATGCTGTTAATAATTACAGTTTAGGGACTTGCCTGTGGTGCAAGAGGTTAAGTCTCAGCACTATGAAGCTGTCCACAGCCACTGCAGCACACAGTTCAGTCCCTGGCCAGGGAGGTGACCCACACGGCACAGCAGACCCCTCCTGCCTTCCCTGCTGCTCCCCTCAGAAGTGTATTTCAGTTAATCTGCCTGTTCTGCTCCGCACCATCTCCGGTGAATCCTCTCAACCCCTGCACCTCTGGCCTGCACTCCACCTCTTGTATGCATACATAAATACATCTTTTTTTAAAATAAAAATTAAAAAAAATAACAGTTTAAACTCACTGAGCACTTGCTATGTAGTAGACTCCATACCCTAGTAACTCATTTCATACCACGATCCTAGGAATGATTTATCATCCCTTTTTTTATAGATAAGTAAAGTAACTTGGAGACAAATGTTGTTCAGGGACAAAAATCTAGCATATAATAATAGAACCAGGCAGTACTTGAACCCAGTAAGTCTGACATTAGAGCTCAAACTTTTCATCACTTGCTCAAGACACGGTGTCCAAACAGGGATGTAAAATTCCTTCCTATGAATTCTTGTTTCCTTGCTTCATCTAGGTCATGATCCCAGATGGTACCTTTTCAGGGACGCCACCTGAGGTTCCAACTCTCCATACACAGTACTGACCTGCTCTCATATCCTCCCTGCAGCTCGCCTACCTGGCTAAGTTTTAAGGAAACAGCTTGTGACATTTGCCCAGGTGTGCCAAGAAGCCCCAGCTGCATGGAGTGAAGGAAAAAAAAAAAAAACACTGGCGGCTGGCTGCCTCTTGGGACATGCCAGCTCTCAAGTTTCCAGCCTGCTTCAATGCAGAGAGGTGTCATCACACACAAGCAGGACAGGAACAGCACCAAGGACAAGCACCTGGCCTCACCACCCTGTAATCCTGAGGCCACCCCAGCAGGCAGAAAGAGCACTAGCCTTCTCTGCTGTCGCTGTTCCCCTCAGGAGTCAGGCTTAGCAGAAGAAAGGTATCACCTTTTCACTGCACCAAGAAACATTAATGCCACTGGACAGGAAGGAGCAGAGATCTGTCTGCAAGAGAAGAGCAGAAAAGAGGAAATGGAAAGCCTCCAAGAGCCACCCCACTGCAGCTAACTGGTCCTGTGCCAGCACCTTTGCAGCTATCACTCTGGGAAGCCCGGGCATTTGTTCTGTTGGCCAAGGCAGTGGCCGCGTCCAACAGTGCTGAAAACTGAAGCCAGCACCATTAGGTCTCCATTCCAGCCCTGAGCTAACACATGGCTCCTTAATGCTCCTTTGCCATGTGTTAATCTTGCAACAGAATGTGGGACAGAAGATTTAAAAAGCGGTGTGATGGGGGAAGGGCAACATATCACCTTACCCACAAGGCTTCTCAATCAAGCCTCCTAGGATTCCCTTTAGGGGCCTGCACCATTAGCTTCAAGGGAGGCTTCCCCAAACTGGCATTAAAAGAGCATGTGTTCCAGCTGGGGGGAAGGGTGGCACTGGAGAAGGAAGGCAACGCATACACCCTCTCACCCTGTACAGGAGGGGAATGCCTTACTCAGGGGCCACGCTGAGGCTGCAAGGCTCTGACAAGTCAGGATGCCAGCAGGATGCACCCTGGGAACCCCAGAGCTGGAGGCTGTTCCTGCAGAAACTGAACACTAAGGGAAAGCAACGGGAGAAACCAAGTTAAAGTAACCACCACCTCATGCCCCCCCCATCAGAACCCAGTGATGTCCCCTTGCTTTTTCCACATGCCCCAGACTCAGCTGAGTCTACAGTGGATCAGGCAGGAGATCAGCTCCACGCACACAGCCCACGGCCCAACCCTCCCTTTCGGCTTCGAAAAGCTACCACCATATCATCCTGTTCCCTTTTCACAGATGGGGAAACTGAGGCATCCAAATCAAATCACATGCTTTCACAAGCCAGATAAAATTTCACTTCTCTAGCCACAATGTTGCACTTTTTTATAGCTTTATTACATTTCACATTGCTTCAGATAGACCGATTGCCTTTGCAAAGTGATTTTTAAATACAGTTTAAGGAGTGAACTCAAAATGAGATGAGGGCGGCCAGGGAGTCAGGCAGGGCTTTATCTACCGCAAGGGCAAGGAGGGGTGCCCCGCATCCCAGCTCGCCCCCCAACCCCCTCCCCCGGGACGTCCGGGTTCGGCCTCTCCCCTCCCCCCAAGACGCTTCCACCGCAACCCGAGGGCGGAGGCACAACGGCGCGGCCCGGGACCGGCGGGCGAGAGCCCAGGTCCCGCGCGGAGAGGGGCGGGGGGCTCGCGGCCCCTCCCCGTCCGCCCCGGGAGCGGCGTCCGGCCCGCCGGTCCAGCCCGGGGTCCCGGAACTTCTGGCGGCGCCGCGGGGACCCCGGCGTCCCCTCGCCCCCGCCCCCACCCGCCGCCGGGCTCGCGAGCGGCTCGGGTTTCCCTTTCTTCGCCTCGCGGCGCCTGCGGCGACCCCCGAGGCGGCGGCGGTGGCCACTCACCATATTACAGATGGAGGCGATGTTTCGGACAGTCATTAGTCTAAAGGTTGCAGCGACCCCGCACCGCCATCTTTACGAGGTGAAAACAGGACTGTCCATGGTGGCGCGCTCGCAGGAGGCCGGGCGGCGGCGAGGCGGCGGCGAGGCGGCCTGGGGTCCAGCTTTCAGTTTGGCTGGGAGGAGGAGGCCGGGCGGCGGCGGCGGCGGCGGCGCGGGGAGGCGGGCGCGGGAGGCGGGAGGGAGCGCGGAGGGGCGGGGAGTGGCGGAGCGAGGGAGCCTGGGCCGCGGCCGGCGGCGCGGGGAGGAGGGGCGGTCGGGCGGCCGCGTGCCGTCCGCGCCCCGCGCTCGGAGCGCTCGCGCTGCGCCCGGGCCCGCCGCGCCCCCTCCGCCCGCCTGCCGGCCGGCCACCCCCAACTCTCAGGTGCCCTTCGGGCCTCGTGCTCCGCCGGGGCGGAGTGCCGGCCGGGGCCAGCGCCGCGCCGCCCGCTCGGCTGCGGCAGCCGCACCGCGCGGGTCCCCCGGGAAGACTCCGCCGCGGGCCGCCTCCTCGGGGAGCCAGGGACAGCGCTGGGGCGGCGGGGCGGGCCGCGTGTCGGACCTCCGGCGGCGGGGGAGAAGGGCGCCCCTTCCTGGGCACCGACGCCGCGGAGGGAGCGGACGCGGTTTCGCCTTTTCTTGCCGGCCGTGGGCTCGTGGTCCCTGGTTTTTGTTTTCTTAGGGTTGGCGAGTGGAGAAGGCAAAGAGTCGGGGGGCTACGTCCAACTTTTCGTTTCTTCGCGGAGTTTAGCCTGCTGGCACCTGCGAGGACCTAAAAGTAAATGGAGTCAGGACTGGGGACTGTCAAAGTCCTCTCGGGCTGCGGGCAAGCCGTCTGGAATAGGGGAGCTGGAGCGGGGAGGGGAAAGAAATCTGGAGAGAAGTCTCGGTTCTGGGCAGACTTGGGACTGTCTGGAAAAAATGAGAACCGAGCTTTTCTGTGTGGTGAGGAAAACAGCTCTCGAGGCACCCAACCTCGAGGCTTGGAGAAGGTGCAGCATTCGCTTAGGCACGTTTGCTGCAGTAAAGGTCTTGACCTCTGGCCGAATATGCAAATCTGTGTCCCTTAGGACACTGGCAGGTTCAAGTGAGGCGAGGGAACCCACTTCCGAATGCATGAAGCAATTCTGTGCACGAGGTTGTAATTCACTGCTTTCAATGGGGAAGTTGTACAAGTGTAACCCGTGAGAGTTCTTAAGCTAATATATTTAATGACAAGTTGACTTAGAAGAGAAACTGATATCATTGGAGATAGCTTTTATCTACCCAAGGGTAGTAAGGTACTGGGAAAATATCACATTTTCAATCCCCCATTACCTATTTAGTGTTATGCCCCTAGGATTTGTAAACCATTGATTGCTAATATCCCTAAGATCTGAAGTAGAGCCACAGCCGCTGACAAGTTTTATAGGGTCATGTTGACTCTGAATGTTTCAATGGATATAAGAAATCATATTCCTGCTTATAAATAATCATTCTGCCTTATTTCCAAACAGATCCTGCTGATGATGATAGCTGAATTTGGTTTCTTATCATTGTCAATCATGATCTTTACATTTAAGATCTGCAGTCACCACTGTAATGATCGGGTAATAGCCGCTATTATTGCTGTCTTTTGCAGATCAATAAAAGTAACACTTAGAGGATCAAGTATCCTACCTCCATCATGAAACCCAAATGTTACAAATGAACACGGTGTACAAACCTAAGTGGTCAAGCACTTAGGGGGAGGAGAAGACAGCAAAACACCCAGACTATGGCCAGTTGATAGCAGAGGCTTAGAAAAGCTTAGACTTAAGGGAAGTCTCAGAAGCAATCACAAGACTAAAATTCAGGCCTTGGCGCTCAATTTCACAGCCATCCCACTATCAAGGCATTGATCCAACATCTTAAATGACGTGGACATTTTATGTGTCATCGAGTTCGGTAGTTCTGCCAACTGGCATAATGGATTGTGACGTCCACAAGACTGAAACGTCATTGACAAAATGCAAGTTGAATATTGTCTGATTACTGAGTGCTATGTCAGCCAGTTAACAGTATACTTTGCATGCCTCTTAACCTACAGTCTTAAAACTGAAGTGGTCAACATATACAAACATCCAGACTGAAACTCAGGTTGTGAATTACATATACAACAAATCAATTGAACACAGCAGATCTTGTCAGGCCTATGAATAATTAAATACATTTTTACAGTACTACAAGGTTGATATTCACAGGAATAAGTTGTAAAAGATATCCACTGAAGAGGAAGAATCCTAACTTCCACTTCACTCAATGAGGAAACATTTGGAGCTGATAAAATATAAAATCGTTAAAATGTTGACACGCTAATGAGAGAACTTTGAAGACATAGGGTCCAGCTGGCCTGAAGGTATAGAGTTAGACTAAAAAGTAGGCAAATGGGAAGATGGGAGATAGACTGACACCATCAGAGATAGTGTTAGAACACCCCAATATGGATTCCAGGAGGGCAGTCACCCCAGGTAACACCTGGCTATACGGTGTGGTCAGTGAGCCAGCAGGGTTGGCATCACTTGGGAACGGATTACAAGTACAGACTCAGTTCCCATCCCACACCTGCTAAATGAAATTCAGCAGAAAGTATAAGGAGCGAATCCAGCCCATTTTATGGTGCCATTCTGTTTCTACCTGCCCAGCATACGTTCCCCTTTTTCCTATAACAGCTCCCAGATTCTGCTTTGGGGAAATAGCCATTATCAGAACTGTAGGTCCAGGTGAGGCTGAGCCTGCCCCTGGCTTCAGAGAGGCACATGATCCAGGCCTGGCCAAAGAGAGTGTCATGGCCCAGCCACAGTGATAGTTTCAGGAATGAGGATGTCAGGCAAGCTGGGTCTGTGAGAGAGGCAGCCCTGGGTCTTTCGTGAATAAAGTACTCCCCTTCCTCCTGAGCTTGCTGGGCTAATTAGGTAAAACCTAGAGCTGCCATCTTTCCGCTGCCTGAGAATAAAGTCAGCACTGGAAAATGGAAGCGTGATCCTATCAATATCATATCCACTTGCTGCCCCATCTATGTTCTGGGCTTTTCCACCAGTACAGCCTATTTTTCTTTAGCCAGTTAAATTGTCTACTTCTCACAGCTAAAAGAATCCTAATACACCAGTGTCTCCCTACAGCCCAAATTCATTAGGTTCATTCTAAATTCTTGAGGTTTCCTTTTCATCTCTTTACCCCATTTGTTACTATTTTTGTTCTGTCCTCCTCCTGCTTCCCTCTTTGCTTAGTTAACACCACTCAGCCTTGAGCTTGAGACATGATGAGATACCCTTGTTTTATGTTCTCACAGCACTGCCATTTTCCCTTCATGGATCCTATATTTGAAAATAAGATTATAGCACAAAGCGTGGACCCTGGATCCAGAGCTATATGACCTTGACCAAGTTCCTAACTATCTCTCTGCTATTTCTATGGGTTACATGAAGCTAATAAAAGTACCTCTAATAGATGTGATTGTGTACTTTGTATGAAGTACTAAATTATGCCTGTACTAACCACTGTATAAATGATAGCTATTAGCACTGTGCATTTGATTACTGTCAGTTTCCCACTTCTCATTAGGCATTTAGAGACAAGACTGGTTTTGCTCACCATTCCATACCTAAAGGAAAACACAGTGCCTTGTCCATAGGAGGGGTCAAAAACTCAAATATGCAGTATTTACACACTCAGGTCTCACCAAGTGGCCTGCAAGCTCCTTCAAGGGAACCATGCCTTGTGCTTTTTGTTAAAAAAAATCTCATCTGGGGCCTCCCTGGTGGCTGAGTGGGTTAAGCAATGCACTAAGAAGCAAACCACAGCCACTGCCATATGAGTTCGATCCCTGCTACCAGGCAGGTAGGGAACCCACATGATGCAGGGGACCTCTCCTGCCTCGCCCTCTGCTCCCCTCAGCAGTGTATTTCAGTAGATCTGCCTGTTCTGCTCCCCACTCTGTCTAGTGAATTCTCTCACCTCCCTGGACTCTGGCCTGTACCCCAGCTCTTATATGCACAAATAAATAAGCCTTTAAAAAAAAAAAATCTCATCTGATCTCAGCATCATGCTCAATACACTGATTCTTTTCCTTTGTTCTTAATTGCCAAATGGGTTATTGCAACTCTTTTGATATGCAAATACTAGTAAATATTTTCATGGGGGGTGGGGAGGGGAGCTTTTACTGACTATAGACTTACTGATTACAAAAATGGACTTATATTACAATTTGGGGAAGAACTTCATGACAGCTTTTTTCCTTTTCCACTTGTGTCAAACAAGTATTTACCGAAGACATACTTTGTACCATGAGGCAGTGGTGGCCCTAAGATGAAGAAGTGCTTCTGGTGCTGGCAGTGCTGAGTTTCTAAATGGGGCTCACTGACCTTGCTTATGCTTTGCTGCTTTTTGCATGCTGGTAGTATGAAATAAGGATGTTAACTTTGGAGTGAGCATCAAAATGCCTACAACAGGAAAACTGCATTAAAGTCATGAGTTTACTTATGATGGTTAAGATTCCCTAAGCCTCTGGAACTACTGACTTATCTGAAGGACCAATTGAAATGCCACTGAAGGATTCTGAAGCTAGTCTGGAATATGATTAGATTTTTATTTGCTATTCATTTTGATGAACCAAAAGCAAAGTTTACTCTAGCAGGCTTCCGCCTGGGAAGAAGGCCAAAGGACAACAAAAGCACGCTAGGTAAGGCCATCTCTGTAAATCTTTGTGTGATGAGAGCATCCTGGAGTTAGCTGCCCTAGGTTAAGGGGCATGCAATGGAAAAAGAAGCAGACAGATTGAAGACTTTAGGAAGTCGTCAGCTGAATATGGTGACTGGCTGCAGTAAGGGAGAAGGATGAGTTCCAAGACTGTCAGAGTGGAAAGTAGTGCCCTTTCTTATACTAGGAAATGCTGAAGGAGAAGAGTCAGGTATATGTGGTTTTGAAGAAGGGAGTTTGGCTTCAGAGGCTTTGAGTTTGAGACAAACGTGAAGCACCTGAAAATTGTAAAGTGCAGGCCTGGGGCTCAAAGAGAAGTGTGGACTAGAGCTAAATCTGAGAGTAATTAATACAGAGAAGATGGCCTCCCTGGTGGCGCAGTGGGTTAAGCAAAGCACTATGAAGCAGACCGCAGCCACTGCAGCAAGACTTCGATCCCTGCTGCCAACCAGGCGGGGACCCACATGGCGCTGCAGACCTCTCCTGCTGTGACTGCTGCTCCCCTCAGCAGTGTACTTCCTTTGATCTGCCTGTTCTGCTCCCTATTCTTTGTGGTGAATCCTCTCACCCCCTTCCCCCCCCCCCACCTCTGGCCTGTACCTCAGTGCTTGTATGCATAAATAAATAAAATATTTTTAAAAATGCTTTTAAAAAAATACAGAGAAGATGATAAAGGACATGCCATCATGAGCGTGCAGAGTGAGGATAGACAGGGGATGGGCCTGGAGAGCTCTTCCTCGCCAGGCTCATCTAGAGGAAGAGGGACAAGAAAAGGAAAAGGAAACTAAGCTTCTAAAGTGGCAGAAGAAAAGCAAATAGGCAACATCACAGAAGTCAGAGTATTTCAAGAGGGAGGGACTCAAGTACCAAAAACAGGTAAGAATTCAAGAAGATAAGTAATAGTAGCAGGGCCTCCCTGGTGGTGCAGTGGGTTGAGCGCTGCACTGTGAAGCATCCAGCACAGCAGTGAGTTTGGTTCCCGGCCAGGGAGGGGACCCACATGGCACAGCAGACCTCTCCTATCTCGCCTGCTGCTCCCTTCAGTGGTATACTTCAGTGGATCTGCCTGTTCTGCTCCCCACTCTGTCTCTGGTGAGTCCTCTCATCTCCAGCGACTCCAGCTTATACCCCAGTTTTTGTATGCATAAATAAATGTTTAAAAATAAATAGTAACATTCAATTCATTTTTTAAAGATTTATTTATGCATACAAGAACTGAGGTACAGGCCAGTGGGGGGTCTTTTCAAATGCATTTAACCCTTCTGACAAGCCTCTGGGGAAGCTAATATAATCCTCATATTAGAGAAAACTGATGCTCAAAGAATTTAGGTAACAGTGCTCAGATTTCAGTAGGCATTATCTCACCAGAGCCTAAGCAGTCTTTGAGTTTTGTCAAAGGCAATTTCCACAGAATAATTATGATAGAATACATATTGGTTAGGGGAAGGGAGATGAGAAGAGGAAATGAAGTTGGATTTTGAAGTGGAAGAAAGACACTCAGAAAATTGAAGGGCTGAAAAACACATCAGTGCAAAGTCCTGCCTGGTTTGGTTTGCAAGGGTCTCCCTAATCTGACTGCCTCACTTCTTCCAGCTTTGCACTCAAAACAGATTTATCACTCACATAGGGGTCCAGGCCTGTAGGCGCATGACTTCCCCACCCTGGATAGATTTAATTTTCCTTCTGTTTCAAACTCATTCATTCTTAAAGCTCAGTTCAAACCTCACTTCTAATCTTCTCAGTCTCACCTTCCTTGGCAAGTGTTTATCAAAGGTCACTTTTTATATTTCTTTAGAAACCTAAAATTCTCAGCACAAAGCTAGCTCCCTACACAGGAGGTTTTTGGGGAGTTAGGAAGGTTGTTTCTCCTCAAACGCTTGGCTCCTTCGATCCAAACCATGTTACTCACCAACCTTCGTTCCTCCAAATTCTGATCTGATGAAATAAAACTGCTGGCCCTGGTGGGCGTGAGCAAGGCGGGGTTTACCAAGTCAGTACCTGCTAAGGAAGCCGAAGCAAATGACTTTCCCCAGAGTAGTCTGGCCATAATTCAGGGAGGAGCTCAGTGGCACTGGGAGGCACAGGAATCTGGTGAAAGGGTTTTGCCACTTTATTTGTTCTTTTTTTTTTTTTTTAAAGATTTATTTATTTATGCCTACAAGAGCTGGGGTACAGGCCAGAGGTGTGGGGGGTGAGAGGATCCACCAGAGTCAGAGCGGGGAGCAGAACAGGCAGATCTACTGAAACACACTGCTGAGGACAGCAGCGGGCAAGGCAGGAGAGGTCTGCTGCGCCATGTGGTTCCCCTCCCTGGCCGGTGGCAGGGATTGAACTGTTGTAGTGGCTGCGGTTTGCTTCATAGTGCGGTGCTTAACCCACTGCGCCACCAGGGAGGCCCTTATTTGTTCTTTTTATCAATGTGGTGCGTTGGGGAGGCCCTGATGATGTCTATCATCCACTGATGAGCAGCTACTGAACCTAGTGGGGTTCCTGAGAGTAGTTGCTAGAAGGGTAGTCAGAGGACACGTCAAGGGCTCCAGAGCTTTGGACAGGAGGAAGTTCATCCATTAGATTGAGGAAATTAACATGAAATGGCCTCCATCTTCTCAGTAGACAGGAATATCAGCGCTGTCACTCCCAAAGGGATTTGGACTGCTGGGTCCACTGTCATATCCCTCAGAATCCTAAGTCACATACTAGGTGCTCAATAAATATTTGTTGGCTGGGAATGTGGTGGTCTCTAAATTCAGACCCTCTTGGGTAAGGTGACTAGTTATTTTATATGCACTAGTCAGAGAGAGAAGGCTCGCTTTGGGGCCATTTAAATTCCTTCCTTGTCCATAGACACTTAAAATGAAGTTTAAAATGTCAGATTAGAACCCTGTGCCCTCCCAGCTCATGTGCCATCAATCCTGTATTTAATAGCCCTCCACTGCCGCCACCTGGTGGGAGGGCAAGGATATACAAGTGCTACCTGGAATGAGATTTCCCTCAGGAGCTGCACCTAATAATTCTCCACTTTGGTCTTGACTGTCTAGAAACTTGATCTGTTGAAAACAAGGCTGTCCTGAACCCTCTCACCATGCAGCTTTGTTCCCAGGCAGGGGTAAAAACTTTACTCTTCCATTTCCTTTAAGAAAATTGGCACCTCTCTGGTGGCGCAAGGGATTAAGCAACCACTGTGAAGCTATCAGCAGCCACTGCAGCATGAGTTCAATCCTTGGCCAAGGAGAGGACCCACATAGTGCAGCAGACCTCTCCTGCCTCACCCGCTGCTCCCCTCAGCAGTGTATTTCAGTCAATCTGCCTGTTCTGTTCCCCACTCTGTCTCTAGTGAATCCCCCCACAACCCCCCACCCATACCTCTGGCCTCTACCACAGTCCTTGTACGCATAATAAATAAATCTTAAAAAAATAGTTTCAAGAGTGTTGATTGATTCTAATGGTTACAAATGGTTTATGCTGTTCCTGATAGAATTCTTGTTCTTTGAAACAATACCGTAGATAGTTCCATGTTAGGCACATTTTATTCATTGTTAATTGGGCTTCTTTTTAAATAAAATGAGTTATTTGAGATAACTTATCTTTTGGGGGGTGGGTAATAATTCAAGCCATCTGGTTGAACTTATAGTGTTATGACATAATGAAGTGTTATGGCATAAAAAAGTTTAGCACCATCTATCACTG
The DNA here is from genome assembly GCA_019455555.1 of Galemys pyrenaicus. Lineage (NCBI taxonomy): Eukaryota > Metazoa > Chordata > Mammalia > Eulipotyphla > Talpidae > Galemys > Galemys pyrenaicus. The sequence goes on from JAGFMF010012279.1 coordinate 651,638, forward strand.
GCTCCTATAGGTTATTGTAACATTTTATATTTTTAAGATTTATTGTATTTATGGATACAAAAGCTGGGGTTCAGAACAGAGGTGCAGGGGGTGAGAGGACTCACCAGAGACAGAGTAGGGAGCAGAACAGGAAGACTGACTGAAATACACTGCTGAGGGGAGCAGCAGAGAGGTCTGGCAGGAGAGGTCTGCTGTGCCATGTGGGTTAACTCCCTGGCCAGGGATTGAACTCATGCTGCAGTGGCTGGTGATAGCTCATAGTGCTGTGACTTAACCACTTGCAGCATGAAGGAGGTCCCCCATTACAACTTCTAAAAGAGCTATTATTATATCTAACAAATTTAGTCTTTTAATTAAAACATATTCAGAAAAGTATATAAATCTGAAGTGAGTTGTCATAAAGTAGATACAACTATGCAACCACAGTTGAAGGAACAAAGCATAGCATCCCAAAGCCTCACCCATGCTTCTCCCAACTGACTCTTCTACAAGATAGGTAACCCCTCTCCTAACTTCTAACACCATAGCTTAAATGTCCCTGGGATTATTGTTTCTGTGGTTTATATAAGCAAAATGTAGTGTGTAACTCTTTTTTTGCCTGTCTTCTTTGGCTCAACATTATGTTTGTGATATTCGGCCATGGTGCTTAGAAAAGCTATGTCTTGTTATTATTCGTTGCTATATTGTATTCAGTGCTATATTGTATCATATTGTATGAAGGCTTCACAGTTTATTTACAAATTCAACTTTGATAGATATTTGGGTTGTTTCTAGCTTGAGGCTATTACCGAAAATGCTTCTCTGAGTATTCTCTATGTGTCCTTTCTGAATGTATGCATAAGTTTCTGTCAGGTACCTATTTGGCATAAGTTGATGGGTTATAGCGCATGCATAGTGTCAACTTAAGTTAATGGCAAGTGAGTATCAGTTTCATATATCAACTTCCTAAACTCAAGCAGAGTGTCAGTTGTCCTACATCCTCCCCACACTAAGTGTTAGCAGAGTTTTTTAACTAGCTATTTTGGTGACTTTATAGTTGTATGCCATTGTGGAGTGAAAACACTGTATTGTAGGGCCTCCCTGGTGGCGCAAGGGGTTAAGTCTCAGCACTATGAAGCTATCCACAGCCACTGCAGTTTGTTCCCCAGCCAAGGAGCTAATAATCCACATGGCGCAACAGACCTCTCCTGTCTCAACTGCTGCTCCCCTCAGCAGTGTATTTCAGTCAGTCTGCCTGTTCTGCTCCCCACTCTGTCTCTGGTGAATCCTCTCACCACCTGCACCTCTGGCCAGAGGTTCTTGTATGTATAAATAAGTCTTTTTTAAAAATGAAAACACTATATTGTAAAAACCAAACACTGTTTCCTTTTATAGCAGAACAGAGAACCATATATGACTCATAATACTATAAAAATGTTGTTGATAGTGAGTCTGTGTCTTCCTAATTTACTTTTAGGCATATGTTGATGATCAGCCCATGTCCTAATTAATACCACTACAACCGCATAGCAAGTGACAGGTCTGTGCAAACCACCCAGCAAGGAGAAGGACCCATCTAATACCTACTCAAAACAAAACAAGACGGCAGAGCTATGCTCATAGCTGCCTTCCAGATCAAAACTAGACAGAGAAAATGAATAGTTGATGACAATAAGCAATAAAGAAAAACCACTTTTGGGGACCTCCTTGGTGGTGTGGCGGGTTGAGCGCTGCACTGTGAAGCATGCTGAACAGCAGTGCAAGTTTGATCCCCCAGCCAGGGAGGGGACCCACATGGCACAGCAGACCTCTCCTGCCTTGCCCGCTGCTCCCCTCAGCAGTGTATTTCAGTCCATCTGCCTGTTCTGCACCCCACTCTGTCTCTGGTGAATCCTCTCACCTCCCGCACCTCTGGCCCATACCCCAGTTCTTGTGTACGTAAATAAAATAAATTTAAAAAAAAAAACACTTTTGAGACATGAAGTTCTCTAATCAGCAAACTTACAGTCAAAAGAGGGTAAATGATTAACACTCACACCGGGTAAAGACAGAGCCAGAATTAAAAGTTCAATCTACACACCCTTAGTGTTTCATGCAACATGCACACTTTTACTCAAGTTATTTTCTTAAATCTACAATTTCTCTTTAAACTCAATTTAATTTCCCAGATTTCAAATTAATTTTGTAAGTGCACTGAGTTAACCATGAAAAAGATCACTATGTCTGTATGTTGTAATTATATAGCCATGCGTTTTCCCTCAGATTAATTAAAAGACAACTTGACACTGAAATCCAATCCCAAAAGAACATACTATCTAGCTACCGGGCTTCAGAAAGACAAAAACAACCTGCCTAAATTCCTACTACTTTCTCTGCCGATAAGTCAAGGCCTACCGTTTTATAAAGCAATCCATGTAAACACTCAACTCTATTTTCCTCTGAGGACCTGGGGGCAGGAGATAGGTAGTGGGGTGCTAGAACTGTAAGATGAAAGATTTTCTTTTTTTTTCCTTTTGTAACTAGATCTCACTGCTGGCCCACAACCAATAGAATGTAGACTTTGAGTGAAGACTCTGCACTGATCCTTACACATTCATCCACATGTCAGCTTCCAGGTGACAAATGACACACAGCTACAAATGTCCAGCTTCTGGCTACTCCCCAGAATATAGTTAATTTCTCCCTATAAGGCTTATGGGTTGAGTCTGCTAAGAGCATCAGCAAACCAGCTTACACTCCAACGTCACTCATCTTGTTCCAGAAAATATCAGCCCTCCTCTAGTCCACTGTGGGATTCATCTCAGGGTCAGTATCTCCCAAATAAAATTCTCAAAATGGTAACCCGTAGACAAGTTTCGCTTAATCATCACTGTGTTTAAAATCCATTTTAATGAGTGCCAACATTTGCTATCTAGGGAGCTCACATACAAATTCAGTTGGCTTCTCCTGAAATGCCCAAAGCCCTCACCAGTTAAGGTCCACACTCCTGGAATGGCCAGGAGAAGCTGAAGGGGGGTGGTCTCCTTTAGTGGGTACATGTCCCCCTAACTCACCAGTCTCCTATCCAGAACTCTTTAATCTGTTATGCTCCCTTCCTGACCTCCATAGACCATTGAACTTGGGACCCCTGGCCTAATCTAACAGTCTCAAAGCCAAGTTTCTGCCTAGATGAATAATGCCAGGCCAGCAGCAGCAACTTGAGGAGTCTCAAAGCAGACTGCACATAATGCCGGTTCCCCGCAGGGCCCTGCTGGACTGCCGGGTACTGTCCTCTCCATGCCCTCTCTATGGACTGGATACTGACATAACACAGAGCTTCACTAGTGCACAATAAAGTTGCACTCATCCAGAAAGATCTGGGACTTCTGTTTTGCCCCAGGAGCCAGATTCCCATTCTTTCTGCCCAAGTATATGGGCAGAAAAATGCTGAGAGATGTGGTTTAGTTTTCTCGAAATCTGCAAAAAATTCAGTTGACAAGAGCTGCAAGTTTAGCTCTTCTTTTAACCAACTGGATTTTGCCCTGTGAATCAGTGCATTCAACAAGGCTATTTAAAATTCAATAAATAAAAAGCTAATGAAATTGAAAAAATGGATCATCACTTTTACAGAAAACCAAATAAGTAAATGTTTTGCTCAAAATGTCAAGCATTAGCAAACATTAATGAAATACTAAAAGTGAGTTCCCTAAGAGATGAGCAATTTGAAAATAAGATATGTGAGAACAGTGCTAATTGATACTTCAACTACAAATGGGACCCCGTGTCCTGATGGATGCGGAACTATGTGACCTGATGAGATGACACAAATGCTATCGGAATCTCTGGGGCGCTGTGGGCAGCAGCTGTCCTGGACGTCAGGCTGGGGGAGTGAACGACATCAGTCTGCAGGAACCCACAGGAGAGGTTAGTTCAATGCCACTTACAAACACGCTGTAGGGGTTTCAGTTCCCCAGAGGTCTAGTAACAATGGCCAGTCAGAAGGTAGACTCTTTTTTTTTTTTAAAGATTTATTTATTTATACATACAAGAGCTGGGGTACAGGCCAGAGACAGAGTGGGGAGCAGAACAGGCAGACTGACTGACTGAAACACACTGCTGAAGGGAGCAGCGGGCAAGGCAGGAGAAGTCTAGCCTCGCCATGTGGGTCCCCTCCCTGGCTGGCAGCAGGGATGGAACTCATGCTGCAGTGGCTGCGGTTTGCATCATAGTGTGTTGCTTAACCCACTGCGCCACCAGGGAGGTCCCAGAAGGTAGACTCTTAAAGACACGGTGCTGCAAGGAACCCACACTACACAGCACCGCTCTGGTCTGGTGGGCCCATTCAAGGAGCAAGTTTACCTACCCTCCCTCCTCTTCAGCTGTCAGTGCTTAATCTCATGATCTTATTTTGGAATAACTGTGCAGGTGTGCACCTATTTGGTACTTTGCCTCCATCCCCTGATGAGGTTACCCCATAAGTCTGTCCATTCCATAGCTATTTTAGAAATCCCAGAGAAATGTGGGGCTCTACTCCCAAAGTCTCTGACCCGACAGATCCTGGTAGGAACCAGGAATTATATATCAGCCAATTTCCTAGGTGATTCTGATATAGATGGTTATGGCCCTGCTTCAAGTAATTATCTCAAAAGACTGATGCTAATATTTCATGATTCCATCCTCAGCATCAATTTTTTTCAAAAAATTATTTTTTAATTATGCATTAAAGAACTGGGATGTAGGCCAGAGGTGTAGGCGGGTGAGAGGATTCACTAGAGACGGTGAGGACAAAACAGGCGGATCGACTGAAATACACTGCTGAGGGGAGCAGAGGGCAAGGCAGGAGAGGCCTGCTGCACCATATGTGATCCCCTGGCCAGGGATCAAGCTCAGACCGCAGAGGTGATAGTGCTGAGACTTAACCCCACACCACCAGGGAGGCCCCTCAGCATCAATTTTAAAAACACACTTTGGATAAAATATAAGACATAAAGGGAGCCTCCCTGGTGGTGCAGGGGATTAAGCACTGCACTATGAAGCATCCACAGCCACTGCAGGAAGAGTTCAATCCCCAGCCAGGGAGGTGACCCACATGGCACAGCAGACCTCTCCTGCCTCACCCACTGCTCCCCCCAGCAGTGTACCTGAGTCAATTAGCTGTTCTGCTCCCCACTCTGTCTCTGGTGAATCCTTTTACCACCCACAATTCTAGCCTGTACCCCAGTTCTTGTATGCATAAATAGATCTTTAAAAATATATATATGACATAAAAATTATGAATTCAATACAAAATTGCGTATCGTTATTGATGTACTACTCCGTCCTGTAGGATGTCCTACTCTGAAGTTTGATGAAGGTGTAGAAAAAAATTAGCTTGCCATTCCTGTATGAACAGGTGCTGCTGGATTCTTTTTAGGAAGGGGTTCATCAAATGGTATTGGAGGGAATGTAGTTCCTTATAGAAATCTAATTAATTAATGCAGAATGAATGATTGTTTTTAAGAAAAGTAATTATTTTCTTAAGCTACCAATGGGACGAATATAAATATAAGGTAAAGGCATTCAGTGAAAGGGCAAAGGCTAACTTTAATAGCGGGCTCAGACAGAAACCACCAGAACACACTGAGGAAGCAAGAAAAAGCAACCTTTGAGCCTTGTGCCATGATGTACCAGGAAGCAGGACATTTTCTTACCCAAAAAATTCTACCTGAATCTCATCAAGTAAGTTTGCAAGAAATAAGCAAGTAAAGGAAACAAGTTAATGATAAAAAAAAGTTAAGCAAGTTAATTTTACAGAACAAATAACTGAATTTCTGCAACTCAGTTATCAGGAAAGGAAGAAGGACTGTTATAAAAGAGATGTAAAGACATAACCAAATACTCTGTGATCTTGTTTGGATTCTCATTAAAAGACAACCCTGAGGGGCCTCCCTGGTGGTGCACCGGGTTGAGCACTGCACTGTGAAGCATCCACTGCACAAAGGTGCAAGTTCAATCCCTGGCCGGGGAGGGGACCCACATGGCATAGCAGACCTCTCCTGCCTTGCCCACTGCTCCCCTCAGCAGTGTATTTCAGTCTGCCTGTTCTGCTCCTCACTCTATCTCTGGTGAGTCCTCTCACCTCCCGCGTCTCTGAACTATACCCAGTTTGTATGCATAAATAAATAAATCTTTAAAAAAAAAAAAAGGCAACCTTGAGACATCAGGAAAATCTGACTATGCCGTTAGTATCAGATGATCAAACATAGGTCCGATGATGGCATATAGTTACATATAGATATGTTTTTGTCATTTGGAACATAAATTATTTTATAAAATTCACCTATTAAATTTTTATATTTTTAAATATAAATATTTATATTTTATGAATATAAATATAAAATATATTTTATGAATATATTTTATAAATATAAACATTTTATATTTTTATAGGTGAAATGACACAATGTCTGGGATTTCCTTGAAAATGCTTGAGGATAAATAATGGTACATAGCTAAATGAAATGAGATTGGCAAAATACTGCTAATTGCTTAAGCTTGATGATGGGTACGTGGAGCTCTACACTATACTTGTCCTAATTTGCCTGAAATTTTCCACAGTATACTTTTGTTGTATGTACTCACCCCTACGACATTCAAGTCAGGTGAATGAGTTCAAGAAGTTGAGGTTTTTATTACTCAAGAAGCGAGAAATCTAGGATGATATTATTCAGGAATTAAACACTCCCTTCCACCGATAACTCCCCTATGCATACCATTGGAAGGATATTTGGAAGTCAAAATTCAGTTTTCATATTCTGAAATCCATTTTTTTCTCTCAAAGTCCAAATAAAAGCACTATGGTTTTGTTGGGTTTTTTTCCCTCAGCCACATTATCCTCTTCTATAATAGCTTAATGAGACACACAGAGTAAATGGAACTCCATTTGCCACTTTGGCTGCTGAAGAACCATTAAAAGACCTTTAAAAGCATCATTCATCTATTAAGTGAAAGAAAATTTTTGTCAGTAAATTAAGGGAAAAAAAACTTTCCATACTCAAGAACTTTTAGTATTTAAAATACACTATTTAGATAACCAAAAAAAGATGATGAAAAAGTGTTGGAGCAAAAAAGGTTATACTTTATGAGAGCACATTTGTAGAAAGGCTCTCTTAGACTGCCGAGACTTCCTTTGTTCTCGTTCTCCTAAAAGAGAATGGCTTCAGATTAAGAATTAAAATTTCCTGAATCAAAAGTACTTTAATTAATCTAAGTGCATTTGTAAAACTTTCAGTTTAATACTGTAAAGATCTGTGTAGTAATTTAATTCTTAGAAATTACTGGCTTTAAAACTGAATGTGGCTTCTTCATTCACTTCATGGTGGTAATTAGCATCCACAACAAAATTCTCTTGGCCATCATCCCGTAAATGATCTAACTCCAATCCAGAGGACGTCAGCCAGGATATTCACTTTCACCCCTTTTAGTAATTCCATCAGTAATATTTCCAGCTTTGTTTTTAAAAAAACTTAATGACTTGTCAGTTGCCTTTAAGGCTTTCCCATGAAATGTCAAGTGCCAACCAAATCACTATTTAAGAGCACTCCTCAAGGTTTGTTCTGGGACTACAGGCACGACTTGGAGATATTGTGGATTTGGTTCTAGACTGCTGCAATCAAGAAACACTGCAATAAAGCAAGTCACATGAAATTTTTGATTTCCCAGTGCATATGTTATATTTACACTATACCATAGTAATTATGCCTACAACTGCATTGTATCCAAAAAAAGAAATTAATGTATACCTTACATAATTTTGAAATACTTTATTTACTGAAAAACGCTAACCATCCTCTGAGCCTTCAATGAGTCATAATCTTTTTGCTGTGAACATCTTGTAAAAAATGCAAAATCTGCAAAGCACAATAAAACAAACACAGTTGCCTCCCTGGTGGCACAAGGGATTAAGTCACAGCACTATGAAGCATCGGCAGCCACTGCAGCACGAGTTCAATTCCTGGGCAGGGAGCCGACCCACATGGCACAGCAGACCTCTCCTGCCTCACCCAGACCCCTCCTGCCTTGCCTGCTGCTCCCCTCAGCAGTGTATAATTGCCTGTTCTGTTCCTCATTCTGTCTCTGGTAAATCCTATCTCACATACGCACACCCCACCTCCATACCCCCTACCTCTAGCCTGTAGCCCATTCGTGTATACATAAATAAATGAATCTTTTAAAAGATATAAAACTAACACAATCAAATTATATACCTGGACCTACATCAGAATCTAAGATGTGTTAAAAATGCAGACTCCTAGACTCCCTGTCAAATATACTAAATCGGGGACTCCTTAGCAGTACAAGGGGTTAAGTCTCACCACTATGAAGCTATCTGTAGCCACTGTGGCATGAGTTCAATCCCCAGCCAGGGAGAGGACCCACATGGCGCAACAGATCTCTCGTCTCGCCCGCTGCTCCCCTCAGCAGTGTGTTTCAGTTGATCTGCCTGTTCTGCTCCCCACTCTGTCTCTGGTGACTCCTCTTACCTCCTGTGACTTTGGCCTGTACCCCAGATCTTGTATGCATAAATAAATAAATCTTTAAAAAAAAAAAAGAAAATGTGATCCAACACTATAGCACTACTGTGATTTGTTGGGTCTTGAAACATTATGCTGAGTGGGAAAAAAAAAAGCCAAACATAAAAGATCACATCTTGTATAGTTCCATTTACATGAAATATCCAGAATAGGCAAACACAGAGACAGGAATTAAATTGCTGGTAGTCATAGGACTGGGGGCTGTTGGTAGGTCAGAGTTTCTTTTTATTTTATTTTTTTTTCAAAGATTTATTTATTTATGCATACAAGCACTGGGGTACAGGCCAGAGGTGTGGGGGGGTGAGAGGATTCACCACAGAGAGCGGGGA
>JAGFMF010012279.1:660547-704905 GCA_019455555.1 Galemys pyrenaicus
CATGTGGGTCCCCTCTCTGGCCGGCAGCAGGGATCAAACTCGTGCTGCAGTGGCTGCGGTTTGCTTCATAGTGCGTTGCTTAACCCACTGCGCCACCAGAGAGGCCCCAGAGTTTCTTTTTAGAGTGATAAAAATGTTCTGGATAATGAGATAATGGTGATGATTGCATAACTGACTACACTCAGAGCCAATGTTCTTAGTGGTCGATGATTAAATGAAAGGGTAAATTTTATAGTATTTGAATTTTATCTGAAAAACTTATAAAAGTTAAAGGTATGAAGGAAGAGGAAGCAAAGGCATATTTTCTAAACTAAAAGGTTTAAAAGAAATCTAAGAGACATAACTGAATACAAATAATTAGACGTTATTTCAATCTTGATTTAAAAAACTGTAAAATAGACATGTTTAGACAATGGGAGAAGCTGAATATGGATTTGGAATTATTAGCAATCATACTGGCATTGTTGTCAGGTATAATTATGTCTTCTTATTTGATACAGGTACTGAAATATTTAAGGGTAAAATAACATCTGAGATTTCCCTTAAAATACTTTTTTAAAAATATAAGAAAATGAAACAAGTATACAAAGTAATTGTGTTTGGGTTGATAGTCATTGCCCGAAAGATAAAAAACACAAGGAGTGTTGAATTCTATCTTTGTGCCTATTTGGAAATTTTCATGATAAAGGGTTAAAAATGAAGGAACTCGGGGTTTCTTGATTATCTTAATTTGCTTTAATTCTAAGATTTTTTTTAAAAAAAGATTTATTTATGCATAGAAGACTTGGAGTGTAGGCCAGAGGTACAGGGGGTGAGAGGATTCAACAGAGACAGTGGGGAGCAGACAGATCCAATCCACTGAAATCCACTGCTGAGGGGAGCAGCAGGTAAGACAGGAGAGGTCTGATTCGCCATGTGGGTCAGCTCCCTGGCCAGGGATCAAACTTGTGCTACAGTAACTGTAGACAGATTCATAGTGCAGCTACTTAACCCCTTGCGGGCCTTAACCAGGGAGGCCTCTGATTCTAAGATTTTCAGTGGTATCCCTGAATACTAGAAGCGTTAGGGTGAGGTGGTAAGGCACATATCAGCAGCACATCTTTACTTCTGAACTTTTCAGCAGGAAATGGCCAGAGGGACTCTTTAAAATGCTTGTAGGAACTGAGAAAAATAACGGGCACATTAGAAAGGCATTGGGCTCAATGTATAGAGAGGAGTGGAGAGAAGTGAGAAAACTCACCAGATGGTTAATACCAAGAATTGACTGACTAGGAGGCTGAGCAAAGGAGGAGAAGCAGTGAGAGGAAAGCATTTGGGAAGAGTCCAGAAACATCGGTATTGTTATTCATCAAGACAGCACAAAAGAGAAAGGTGGGATTCAAAGAATGAACTTTGGAGGTATGCTGATTTATGGTGCCACTGGGTCCTGCATATGTGGAGGGCTACTGGATATACATTACTGTAAGCGCAGGGGCGGGGTCTAGAATGTATAGTCACCTCTCCCTGGGAGGTGAGGAGGGTGGTGAATGTCCAGGATAGGAATCCTTGCTTGCAGTGAGGTGTGTAGCAGGGGAAGGACACTCAAAAGGGAGATAATGGTGTTTTTACATAGAGGACTAAATATAATGATTGTTTCACAAGTGCTCCTTCGGTCTTGCTAATATTCTTATTATAACTCTTATTAATATAATCTTAGTGTTAAGATAATATTGTTATAATACTCTTATCCTTGAAGAATGGCTTAATGAATTAGAAATAACATGTATAAAGTGTCTGATACTCAGTAAATGGCCCTTATTATTGTCATTCCTGGGCAGGTGACCAGCAAGAGTCAAAAGAGAACTGAGAAATTTACCAGAATCAACACTTGAAGAGTGGGAAGAGTCAGCAAGATGGGCCACTAGTATGAGAAACTCCAGAGAGGAGTGGAGCCCCCAGGGAAGGAGAGGTAGGAAGAGGGAGCAGAGGGAGCGGTCAGTTGTGTGAAATGCCAGAGTGATTAGGGAAAATACAGACCACAGTGCTGGATCACCGGGAGGTCTCTGGTGACCTTGAGAGCACACCTTCAGGGAAATAGAAAGGTGCAAAGTCAGACTATACTGAGTTAAGGGTTAAATAGGATGGAGGCAACGAAGACATGAATAATCGACATCTTTTCAGAAGATGGAAGCTTAGAGTAGAAAATTTAAGATGGGTGCTTCGCAAGGTCAAAAACCAGAGGTGGGGTAGAGATGATTAAACCGTGTATGAAAGTCTCCAGGAATCTGAAGTGGGATCAGAAGGGATTATTTGTCTTTATGGAAAACCAAGCCAAAGCAATACAATTCCACAAAGGAATGAACTCCCCAAAGAACTATCTGAGGCTAATCCTTGCACTGGCAAAGGCAGGTCTTGCCTGAAGTCTGCCCGCCTGCATCTGCGCAGGTATCGCTTTCTTAATAATCCTGCCCCTTTCAAAATGCAGCCCTTTAACTGCCAGTGTCTCTACAGGCGTCTCTTTTTCCTAATAACATTTAAAATGCGACCTTTGCCTGTTTGTCTGTGCAAGCATTTTTCCTCAATAAACTTGCTGTGCCTTAATAAACTCTCCTTTGCCACTAATTGTGAAACTGCTGAAATCTTTCTCAGAGGGAAGCCAAGAACCCCACACACCAAACCCCAACATTAGGGGGAAAGAGAGTGGTTTCAGGAGGCAGGGGGCTATTTGATGGATGGAAGGTTTATTCAAGTTAGGAGAAACAGAGTATATATATATATATATGCCCAGAGAAGCTAAAAGTCAGAGAAAAAGAAATGAGAAGAGACAGAAAGAAAGAAATGGGGATAGCTTGGGGGACTGAGGAAATTGGCAGGCATGGAGCCCAGAACCTCGAGTCCAGAGCCCAGAGGGAGGGCTAATGGAGGTTTAGTGCTTGATTTCATTGAGGTGGGAGTTTAGGGAACTCTGAAGACAGAACATAACCATTAGGACTGTCAACAGCTGTCCTGTGCCTTTCCACCTGGATCCCTATTCTTCCAGGTTCCTTTGTTCCTTTTCTTACCGTCTACATTTGGAGAAACTAAATTCTCTCAAATTGGATGGACTAATTTTCCCTCAAATCATCAGGCCTGATAATAAGGCCAATTGTTTCAATTCCCTTTAAACTGAATTACAAGCATTTTATATTTTTTTTTACTTTTTTTTTTTACAAGCATTTTAAATGCCAATACAAATTACCCTGACTTTAACTCAAAGGCAATTATACAGTAGAGTTTGTTATATCATGTCTCTACTTAATTTGGATTAAAATTTCATTGTTGCTGAGAAAGCATTTCTCCTCTAAGCCAGGGGAGAATTTTTTTTTAAGATTTATTTTATTTATTCATGCAGACAAGTACTGGGGTGTAGGCCAGAGGTGCAGGGGGTGAAAAGATTCACCAGAGACAAACTGAGGAGCAGAACGTGCAGATCTACTGAAATACACTGCTGAGGAGAGCAGCAGGTGAGACAGGAGAGGTCTGCTGTGACATATGGGTTAGCTTCCGGGCTGGGGATCAAACTGTGGCCATGGTGGTGATAGCGCTGAGACTTAACCCCTAGGCTACCATGGAGGCCCAGGGGAGATTTTACCACTTCTATAGGATGGCAGTTCATTTTAATCTCCATCTCCTGGAGGTATTTGAGCAGAATTATGATTCCTTCAGATTGAGTTGTATTTCTCCTTAGTGCAAGGTAAACTCTAATATAATTCTTTTATAACCTCTTAATTTTGCCACCTGATTTTGGCAGAAGACACTGTGTACAACCCACTAAGGTTGCCACAAAATTCCTGTATTTGTCTCTTCCCTGAGATTTACTTTTCTAAGTTTCTTCCCAAGTAGCCCATCCGCATTCACTAACATAAAGAAAAGGTAATGCCCTTGGCCTTCCAAAAGAACTATTCAAAGAACAATTCAAGGTAAGAGACTGAAAGTTTGAAAGACTCTTAAGAAAGATGAAAGGCCAACAAGCTGGTATTCCCTCTGCCACCTTAACCCACTTAACCTGATCTTATAAATATCTGTGAGCTAGTGGCTGACTGCTCGAATTTGTTGATGTTTTTGTCCCCACAAAATCAGTTTAGTTACATACTTAACCACCCTCCCACCATACACACACACTTTAGCAGTTGTTTCCTATTAAAATCCACTAGACTAGTTTTTCATCATTCTTAGATAAAATATAAGCTCTACCAGGACCTCCAGCAAGGTCTGATCCTAAGACAACCCTTAAATTCCACTTTTGGGCTGTGAGTAAGTCAAGTGCTTTTCTGTTCTACTGGGCTCTACCGTCTCTACTGTTCTTACAGTGTGCAGAAACCCTAGCCCCACCAGGGGACCCTAACTTGTCACTGATCCATGTAGGTTGTTTATTTCCCTTTCCACCTTACCCCCACACCTAGGGAGATGTAACGTGGTACAGAATTTCGAGGGGCTCTGCATTCAGATTCTTTGGGTTCAAATCGTAGGTCCACCACTTGCTATCTACCCTGTGACCTTGGAAAGGTACTCAACATGTCACCATTGATGTGGGGACAATATTCATTTTGAGAATAAAAATGATTAGCAGATGGTAAACGCTAAGAACAGTAACAGAAGCTATCGTTTTAGTATCTGCTCCAATTTTATTCCACTTAGTTGTTCACCACGTTGAACTCTCACCTTAGGGAAGGTTTATGGTTCCCACCACACAGCACCCCGGGTTGATTACGATCTCCTCATGAACACCGAGGAAATGAAGAGCCTGAGAGCACAGAAGAGAGGCTGGTTCCCCCAGGATCGGGAGGGGCCATGGAGTGAGCTTGTGGAGCAAGACCTGCTTCCCCCTTCTTTGAAACATTCCATCAGGCCGGGCACGAACTAAACACACCGGAATACTGCAGTTGTTGGCAGCGTAAACTCTGGCTCCTGACCCAGTCCTGGGGTACTGCGGGGGAAGGGAGGTACGGGAGGACTCGTTTCTGGGAGATTGCAGGAAGAAGACACCCTGGCCTGAGTGCACCAGACCCACCAAGCTCTGGGGAGGAGCCAGAACTCCCACATGTTCTGAGAAGGATGCTCCGCGCAGGTCGGCCCCACACTCCCGCGGCGGAAAGAGCCGGAAGGACCCGGGTGGGCAGAGAACCGCGGTCACCAATGGCCGGTCCTTTCTTGTTCCCCAACTTTCCCGGGGATTGGCTGCTCTCCTTTCTGGGCCCCGCCCCGCCTTCCGCCCCGCCCCTCGCCCCTCCTCCAGCCCCGCCCGCGCCTGCTCCGGGATTTCTCCGCCGCGCGGGAGTCTCCGGCCTCTCACTCGTGCTGCGCTGAATCGTGAGTGTGGCTGTGCGCGGCGCGGAGGGCGCTCGCCAGCCTGCGAGCTGGGGTGGGGTTGGGGTCGCCACGAATCCCCTCAAGCTTTGCCCGCCTGGAGCTCCGCTGCTCCCGGCGGCCAGATCCGAGGGGTAGAGCAGCCCTCGGGGGCCCGGAGGGCGGGCGTTGTGCCCGTCCCGGAGCCGCGCGAGGCACATACGCCGCGCGGAGCCGCGGGAGGGGTTTCGGGGGGGGGGTGGGTGCTGGCGGGGCCGCGGTAACAAATTTGCGCTCTGTTCCCCCAGGGCGCAGCCGCGGCTACCTTGTAGCGGGCTCAGGACCCGGCCTGCGGCTACAATGACCTCAAAAACCGACCTTGAACTTTGGGGTTTGTGTGCAGCGTCCACCCGGGGTGCAGCGGCCCGATTCTAAGCGCAGGTATGTCCCGGTCCTTGAATGAACGCGACCCCAGTCCCCGAGCACGTGACCTATGGCGACCGGAGGGTTCCCGGCGCATGCTTGGTGCAATGTCCGGATTCTTGCTCTCCCTTTAATGGACATTTTGGCTTTTGTCCTTTCCTATCCGAGAAGGGAAGGTGGGTCAGCAGCAGCTCTGCTGCAGTCATCCGAGTAAATACGAGTTCCTGCTGTTGCCGCGTGTGCTTAAACCCGCACGGTCTGTACCGGAAATCCGGCCCCTGTACGTGCTACCAGCTCGCGAAGGACATATAGGCCTTTGAAATTGGACAAAATGAACTTGAAGTGGTCACCCAAGACATCTGTCATAACAGCGAAAATAGTGCTAGGTAAACCTAGTCTAACGTAGTCATGGCCTCCACCCAGCAGAACAGCTGTTTCTAATGGGCTTGTCAACTTTCCAAAGAAACTTGCTGAGATCCGCAAATACTGCTGGAGTGCAAGAAATAGAGAAGTCTGTTAAAAACCTAGATTGCCCTTTCCTGTGCCCTTTTAAAGTTGATGCAGTGCTTTAAGAGGCTAACACAGAAGGGTAAAGTAAGTCTCCATAAAACCCAGAGAAGAGCTTGTAAAACTCCTCTTTGGATCCTGTCTGGAGTCACAAGAAAAATTTTCTGGAGCTTAAGCATCTTTGCGATGTATTTATATGTTCATAGCAGAGTGGTGAACAACTTTAGCTTTGATAACTACACTCCTGGAGTTAGTGTTTCCAAATCGATGAAAGAATCTATTGAAAAGGTCATTTGAAGCCTTTTTCTTTTCTTTTGTAGGTTGAAACTACCGGTACAAGCCATTGAAGCTAGGATGCTCTGTTGCTGGTATTTTAATTGACTTGCTACCAATTATTGTACAGTTTACAGTACACACATGCCTAATGAGGTCATATAGTCCTGTCTAAATTGTAGCATAGAGTATTTCCTAAATAGCGGCCATGTACTTTCCCAGGAGTTAGAGCAGTTGGACAATGGAGCAGGCAGTATAGCATGTGCTTTATCTATTTACATCTTTTAATTGCCAACTCTATGAAGTTGATACTGTTCTCCTATTTACAGATGAAGCAACTGGGGCTAGGTAGTGGCTCAGAAGCCCTTACATGGGTGGGAACCTTTATGTGACCAGAATGAAAGTCACACAGCTCCCCTAAGATTTAGTGTCCAGTAAATATATTTGGGGGAGAAACCACAGTAGAGTTGTTAAGAATGTACGCTGTTCATGGTATTTAATTACATTGAACCTCCAAAAATAACAAAAAATTTGTCACAAAAAAAGGGGCATCTGTCAGGATGAGTGTAGCATAATGGGGTTTAAAAAGATATTTGAACAGTTCGGGATATTCTAGAAGTTTGTGCCAGCTTTGAATGTCTAGAGAATACCTTATTCAGAAATTTTGAATAAAAGTATTTTAATAATTATCTCGGAGTTGTTTATAATGTGTGTTACATAACATTGTTCCTTTCCATATATGCATTTTATATTTCAGGCAGAGGGAAAACAAGTGCAGAGGTCCTGGGGAAGGATAAGTTTCAAGCAGAAGTGACCTTAAAGGCAAAAGATTTCGTAACAGTTTTGTATGCAGGGCTAAGGTGGATATTTGAGACAATTATAGAATGATAAATGTACTTTCTGGCTTTTCAGAACCAAGGTTGTTTTTGTTTTTTTTTCATTATTTTAAAGATTATTTATTTACGCATACAAGAGCTCTGGGGTACAGGCCAGAAGTGCAGTGGGTGAGAGGATTCACTAGGGACAGTGGGAAACAGAACAGGCAGATCTGTCAGAATACAGTGCTAAGGGGAGCAGGGGACAAGACAGAAGTCTGTTGAGCCATGTGGGTCATCCCCCTGGCTGGAGATCAAATTTGTCTGCAGTGGCTGCCAGTAGCGTCATAGTGCTGCGACTTAATCCCTTGCACCATAGTTACTGAGTATATATGTAGTAGTACATGTAATTTGGGCAAAAAGGAATGTGTGTGTATATGCATGTATCACACCTTAAGTGCTAAGTAGGTAAAAGGAAAGAAAAGTTAGGAGGAAACCCGAAACTTTAGGGATATTAGGTCATTCTGCCAGCACAAGAAGTGTAAGCATAGCACAACAGTGTTCTAGGGAAAACAGTCCAAGAAAAGGACAATGTTTTCTAGCTACTGTACAGGTAGGTAAAAGATATATGTTGAATGCCTGAAGGTTCTAGGGAAACGTGTCTAAAAGAAGCCACTGGTCTAACATGGCTCCACTGACTGGGTCCTAGTAGTGGTTCCTTACCCCCAGGGGTTGCTGGGCTGGTGACCAGGTAGAGAGTAGGTTGCCCACAGGCCCTCCTCCGTCTTGTCAGTTTCAACCTGCACACTTTGGTTTTCCAAATAGTCTTTTAGTAAATAGTTATGAATAAAAAGTTTAAATCCATGAAACAGCAAAAGAAAGAAGTGCAGTCTTAGGGCCTCCCTGGGTGGCACAAGAGGTTAAGTCTCAGCACTGAAGCTGTCAGCCACAGCAGCACTAGTTTGATCCCCAGCCAGGGAGGGGACCCACGTGGCACAACAAACCTCTCCTGCCTCCCCCACTGTTCCCCTCTGGTATATTTCAGTCCATCTGCCTGTTCTATTCCCCACTGTCTCTGGTGAATCCTCTCACCTCTCCACACCTCTGGCCCATACCCCAGTGTTGGTGCCCTGACGCCCTGCCCTCCCGGGAACACTGTGACATCAGTGCACTTCCTCTTTGGGGAAGTGGCTTTGCCTTTCCTGGTTCATTGCGCATGACGACCCTAGCACGCCAAATAAGGTTATGTAATTGCTCATTGGCTGAATGCTGTTAACTTGCTCCTTCCGCCTTGTTCACCATATATAAGTTCTGCTGTATCTGGAATAAAGGAACATGCCTCGACAATACCGTGTGTGTGTGTCTCCCTCCGTGTTATACCCCCCCTTATTTTCAGGTCGCTGCTCTCCCCTTGAAGTCTCTGTTGACAGTTCCGCGGGTCAGGACAAGTGACGCCCAACGTGGGGCTTGAGGTACGAGAGGTTTCCAGTAGACCCAGACGCCACGCGGGGCACAAGTTTCTCAGGCCCTGACCCATCCAGCGGGACATCCACAAGGTAAGTTTCAGCGTCTGAATTGCTTAACTGTGGGACAAACACTTAGTGAACACCAGCTTTACGTTTCCCAGCTTAAAGAAGCTCTTAGGACACGCGGAGTTACAGTTAAATCTAGGAGTTACAGTTAAATCTAGAGATCTCTTTTCATTTTTTTATTTTATCCAAGAGACATGTCCATGGTTCCCTAGGGAGGGAACCATCGATGAAAAACACTGGCAGAGAGTGGGAGATGCTCTTAATGATTACTATCGAGTCTTTGGGCCTGATAAAATTCCTGTCACTGCCTTTTCGTATTGGAACCTTATTAACGATCTTCTGGCCAAGCATAAGACCGATCCCGGTCTCCAGCATACTATCTCCCACACAGAAAACATCCTTAAGAGCGCCCCTTCTAGTGTGGTGGTTTCCATTCATGAAGAAGATTCTCCCCTACTCCCAAAACCTAACTCTTCTATCAAAGACAATCAGCCAGTTATGCCTGATAATAAATCTAATAACCTCCCACATCCTGACACTCCTACTTCTGGGGAGGGGAAGTCCCCTACCGCCCTCCCGTCGTACAAAAGTCTTTACCCTTCATTGCCACTGCCACAGCATCCTCCTGACTCTCCTCCTGTTTCTGACATAGACTGGGGTGACTTGGCTGAGCAGGCAGGCCGCTATCATCCTCCCCTTGCCACTAAAGACCCCATACCTAAGGCTACACCGGGTCCAGATGTATTACAGATACTTACAGCCCTGAATACTCCTATGGAAACTCTTGTTGACCGGTTTAACAAATTATGTCCAACGGCCCCAGCGCCTGCTGTTAATCCTGGTGGCGACCTTCTGCCTTCTTCCCCGCCATCTTGTCCCTCTTCCGCTCCTGCCTTGCCGCCATTTCGTTCTCCTCCCCCACCAGTTGTCCCGCCATCTTGTTCCCCTTCTGTTCCCACTTTGCCGCCATTTTGCCCTCCCTCCTCCCTTGTTACCTTACCACCTTCCCCTCCGGCCTCTTCTCTCTCGTCCCCTCCTGCTCCTTTGCATCTTTTCCCGGTAGTCGAAACTACCAATGCCCAGGGCGTTGTTCAGCGTCATTATGAACCCCATAATTTCCATATCAGAGAACTCAAAGAAGCAGTTTCCCTTTATGGGGCCATGGCTCCTTTCACACTATTTTAGACACCTTAGCCCAAGCCTCCCTTACCCCGTCAGACTGGTATACCTTGGCAAAAGCCACCCTCTCGGGAGGCGATCATCTCCTTTGGAAGGCTGAGTTTGTTGATAATTGTAAGGTCTTTCAAAGACAAAATCGCGAAGCCTGCAACGGGTGGACGCTTGAGATGTTAATTGGAGAGGGCGACTATTCTGACCGAACTAATCAAATTAACTTTCCGCCAGGTCCGTACTGCCCCCTTTTTCCTTGGTAATCTTCGGGCCCACTCAGATCTTCCAGGACCTTTAACACATGGTAATGCCCTGGCTGACTCGGCTACTCATACAGTCCACGCCTTTTCTGTCACCCAGGCCCAAAAGGCCCACGACCTCCATCACCTTGATGCCTGGTCCCTGTGCATACTATTTTGTCTCACCAGGGATCAGGCCAGACACATTGTGCGTTCTTGTCCCACGTGTGCTACCTCCCTTCCTGTCCCTCATTTGGGTGTCAACCCTCGAGGTCTGGCCCCCCTATGGATGTCACCCATATCTCTGAATTTGGCAACCTTAAATATGTCCATGTTTGCATTGATACTTTCAGTGGATTTATAGTGGCCTCACCCCATGCCGGGGAGGCCACTAGACATGTTATTTCCCATCTCCTGTATGCCTTCTCGGTTCTGGGCTTCCCCAAAGCCCTAAAAACTGATAATGGACCGGGGTACACCTCTAAGGTGTTTCCTCAGTTCTGTACTACCCTTTCCATTGCTCATACTACGGGCATACCCTATAACCCCCAGGGCCAGGGCATTGTTGAAAGGGCCCACGAAACGCTCAAATCCATGATTCACAAAATCCGCCAGGCCTCCTGGTATCCCTCCCGGCTGGCACCTCACAATGTCTTATGTCATGCCCTGTTTGTTTTAAACTTTCTGCGCCTAGATGATTCTGGCAAAAGTGCGGCCGATCGTTTCTGGCACTCCTCCACTTCCACTCAATTTGCAGTGGTCAAGTGGAAAGACCCCCTTACCGGCTCTTGGCACAGCCCTGACCCTGTCTTGATTTGGGCTCGTGGTGCAGTTTGTGTTTACCCCCACGATGCGGCCCCCCGCCGCCCAGAGAGATCGTATCTCCCTGAGGCGTTTCTTTTGCTTCCTTTGTAAGAGGACCGCAACCATGGGACTTCTCCTGGGTCTCCTACTGTACTCCGCCGTCTGTGTCCTGGCCAACAACAACCACGCGGGATCCTCTTCCCACTTTCCACACAAATGGGAACTGCGGTGCTTTGAAGACCAACACCTCGTCAAGTCTGTGACTCAGCCGGGGGCGCTACCTCCCAGCTTTGAGGTTTCTCTCTGTGATCTTGTTCCAATATCTCCTTGCACAAACGCTGTCCCCTTTTATATGTGCCCTTCACGTGGTCAATCCTATTGTAACTATTCTGGCCATTACTACTGTGCTTCCTGGGGCTGTGAGTCTGTAGCACCTCTCTGGGGCGTCCAAAAGGACCCTGACATACAAGTGAGTTGGTGGCCTCCCTCCTGTGTCCCATATCACGCCAGTAGTACTACCGTCAACAGACTGCCTTCAGGAGGCTCCTATTGTAACAGACTCCGAATTAATGTGACGTCCCCCCAAGACGCCAAGTGGAGTTTGCCACAAATGTGGGGCCTGCGCTACTATGAAAATGGCCCGGACCGGGGAGGCCTCTTCACTATCACACGGTCTGTACTACAGGAGACCATGGCAGTAGGCCCAAACACAGTACTCGTGAACAGTAACCTTGCCGGCACTGGGCCACCAAACAGCTCCCTCTCGGGCATCCCTGTGTGGCCCCACCAACTGCAGTCAGCACCCCGAGGCTCTGCCTCGCTACGATCTGTTATGGACACTTAACTCATATGCCGTCCTAAACACCTCCCAGCCCAATCTCACAGAGTCTTGCTGGCTGTGTCATCTCAGCCGGCCACCTTACTACGAAGCAGGAGCCCTTGTCAACACCTCGGTGGGGGAACAGTCTCAACAAAACTGCCGATGGGAGCGGGCAACAACGTCGGGTATTACGCTACAAGAGGTTAAAGGCGTAGGTACTTGTATCTCTAGCTACAGTGGTCCACATAGTTGTAACCACACATTTTCTGCCAATCCTTCTTTATATTACCCAGCCCCAAAATCTGCTTGGTGGGTTTGTAATGTCACTGGAGTGACATCCTGTTGGTCGGGAGCAGTCCTAGCTAGTAATAGCGAATGGTGCATACTGGTCCAACTTTTTCCTCGTATTGCTTATCATAATTATGATTCCCTTCTCTTATCACTAGAACAGGGTGACCTCCTGTCACGATCACCCAGAGCTGTGGGGGCGGTGATTACTGTAGCCTCCTTGTTGGGAATGGCTGGAACTGGCCTAGGAGCAGCTGCCTTGACCCAACAAGGGAGCCAGTTTTCCCTCCTCTGAACAGCCATTGATGAAGACTTAGAACGAATAGAGAGGTCTATCTCCAGCTCAGAAAAATCCCTAACCTCCCTGTCGGAGGTTGTCCTCCAAAACAGGAGAGGGCTTGACTTACTCTTCCTGCAACAGGGGGTTTGTGTGCAGCCCTAGGGGAGGAATGCTGTTTTCATGCTGACCACTCTGGGGTGGTCAAAGATTCTATGGCCAAGGTCCGAGAAGGATTACAAAAACGTAAAAGGGAACGTGAGGCTCATAGGCCCTGGTATGCAAGCTGGTTCAATTCTTCCCCCTGGCTGACTACATTACTCTCTACACTTGCTGGCCCCCTAATTCTGCTTGTTCTGGCACTCGCTGTTGGTCCTTTTATTATTAATCGCTTGATTGCCTTTATTCGCAGCCACATTCAGTCAAATCATGTCAAAACCAACTCAGGTACATTATCGCCTAGACATGTTGGAGCGCGGAGAAACATATTCTGATCTTGGGTCACGGTCTGTGCATAATCAGTAAATGGCAAAACCTCCCCACTACAAAAGATCCCACCCTTGGTAAACTCGTGGGCCATTCGCTGTTTCACTCCCTGGCCGGGCTCTGATAGCGTCCTGGCTGGCCCCCTTGAGGTAACTGGAATGGATAGTCAACGACAGGTACAATGGTGCACTTGTCCAGACCAACCTAAGACAGCACGCGGTCCCTCACTTGGGCTTGCTAGCACCCCAATACCTGCTGGAACGCGTAGCCATGACGGGTAAGGCTGGAGCAAACCTGCCACAACCTAAGACAGACACATTCCTCCTCACTAATAGAAAGAAAAAGGGGGATCTGTTGGTGCCCTGACGCCCCGCCCTCCCGGGAACACTGTGACATCAGTGCACTTCCTCTTTGGGGAAGTGGCTTTGCCTTTCCTGGTTCATTGCGCATGACGACCCTAGCACGCCAAATAAGGTTATGTAATTGCTCATTGGCTGAATGCTGTTAACTTGCTCCTTCCGCCTTGTTCACCATATATAAGTTCTGCTGTATCTGGAATAAAGGAACATGCCTCGACAATACCGTGTGTGTGTCTCCCTCCGTGTTATACCCCCCCTTATTTTCAGGTCGCTGCTCTCCCCTTGAAGTCTCTGTTGACTGTTCCGCGGGTCGGGACACCCCAGTTCTTATGTGCATAAGTAACTTTAAAAAAAAGTGCAGTCTTAGAAATATTGAAATATTGGGGAGAAAAAGGACCTAACCAGTCCAGAATTTAGAAATATAGAGACAATAAGACCGGACTGTCTAATGGGCCATTAATCAGTCACATATGTTTTTTTTTTTTTAAAGATTTATTTATTTATGCATACAAGAGCTGGGGTACAGGCCAGAGGTGTGGGGGGTGAGAGGATTCACCACAGACAGAGCCAGAGCAGAACAGGCAGATCAACGGAAGTACACTGCTAAGGGGAGCAGCGGGCACAGCAGGAGAGGTCTGCTGTGCCATGTGGGTCCCCTCCCTGGCCGGAGGCAGGGGTCGAACTCGTGCTGCAGTGGCTGCGGTTTGCTTCATAGTGCGTTGCTTAACCCACTGCGCCACCAGGGAGGCCCCCAGTCACATATGTTATAACCACCTTGTTTTGTAGTAGGAAAAACTTGAGAGATTGTCTAATAGTCTGAGCAGAGACTTCCAGAAGGAATTAATCTTTTTTCTCCTAAATTGCCAAGTGCCCAACATTCACCTTCCCTCTGTTTATCTCTTCCCCCACTACCACCATCACCACCCACCTCTTGTATCCCTTCACATCACTCCTCAGAGCCCTCGGGATGTTTAATAGTACCCACTGGTTTTTAAAGGTGTCATCAAATCCACAATAAAAATGTCCAACATTTGTTTTTACTCTCTGACTTTGCTGGACATAATTATCTCATTCCTCATTTTGTTGAAAGTGACTGCATTAACCATTTCTTATGTTGTATGATACTCCATGGCACGGATATACCATATCTCATTCCAGTTGTCTATTGATGGGCATTTAGGCTGCTTTCATATCTTAGCTACTGTAAATAATGCTGCTATAAACACAGAAACATAAGGACTTTGTTGATCATTTCAAATTCTGGATAGATACCTAACAAAGAGATTACCAAGTCATGGTATTTCCATTTTTAATTTGAGGTAAATCTAGATAATGTATGTACAAATCATAGTCCCACCAATAAGTGTAATAGGGTGCCTTTTTCTCTACATCTTCAATACTTGTTGCTGGGGTCTTTAATATGTGCCATTTTCATATCTTTTGCCCTTTTGGATATCTTTGGTGACATTCATATCTTATATCTTAAGATATTAAACCCTTATTTATATACATGAAGTTTTTCCCCATTCATTGGGTATCTATTTAATATTTTGTTTTTCTGTAGAGCTTTATAACTTTCCCAGCACCATTTATTAAATTTTATTATGGTCATGGATGCTTTATCATAGATTAGGTGCTGGTATTCAAGTGGTTTTATTTCTGTGCTTTGATTAAGTTCCATTGATCCATGTATCTATTTTGTGTACCAACAATCACATTCTAATCCTGAGTCTAAATGTCAACTTATTTGCAAAAAGATCTTTGCAGATGTAATTAGTTTAAGAATCTTGAGATGCTGGGTAATCCCAGACAGCCTCTGCTGGCCCTAAATCCAATCACATGGCAGGAAGACTAGAGGGAGACTCCTGTGCACACAGGAGGAGGCTTGTGAAGATAAAGTAGAGGTTTGGTGTTGACCTTAAAGACTAGAGTGTTACTAACTTCAAACTGAAGAATGCTGGCAGCAAATAGAGCTAAAAAAGATTTGAAGAACAGATTCCTGGTCTCCTGAAGGAACGTGCATTTAATTTCACCAGTGGAGATGCTTTTTCTAACTTCTAAACTGAACTGGGAAAGAATAAATTTCTTATAAGCCATGAGGCTTGTGGTCTTTTGTTATAGCAAACTCAGGTAGAATGATGGACAGGTTAAGATCACAAATAAAGCTGGGGCTGCAGCCTCTCAACACACTGCCTCTTACTGTTTTATTAGTGCCTTAAGGGTGAGTGAGGGTAGATTTTATCCATTCATCAACTTAAAAGATGAATGTGGCTATAAAGTTAAAATATTTCTACTAAGTCTCATTTACACAGAACAAAACACCATCCTATCCAAATAAACTTGTAAAAGTTCAGTAATGGAAATGAAGACAATAAGAAAACACTAATTTAAATGTTTGCCTTGTGGGCCATACAACTGTCCAGCTGTGTCCTAGAGGTAATACCATTAAAATTAATTTTTCTACAAACAACCTCAATTAGTTTTGGCTCATATTCCATGAAGTATAAGCTTACTATAACTAGTAAAATTAGTTTTCTCATAGCCTCCACCATATAGTAATTTTGATGCTTTCTAGACCCTGGAATGGTAATCAAGATAAAGAACAAGTTTCTGAATGAGAAACTTCATTTTGGGGAGAAAAGCAGCTCCTTAAACTAAAATGTGACTAGTTAGCAATCTGGGCAAAAAGAATCTGAAATTTTTTAGGTTTATCAAAAAGTTATATAAAATCACTTCACCTGTTTCACCTGTATATCAACTCTGATCTGAATTACTAAATGCTTTTTTATAAGTATTTAAGCAAAATTACCAATTGACTAAAGTGTGGCCTTGTGACTATTCAAAGTAAAGCCTACCCTCTAATGAATGCTTCTTAGAGCTGAAGCTTAGATGACCAGCCAGTCAGTAATATACACAAAGTGTGATGATAAAAACTCAGTCACTTGAAAAGATTGTGTTGTGTCTTGCTACTGAGAGTAAGGTTTTTTTGAGTCTTCTCACCCTATGGAATCTCATTCTCCCATTAGAAGTCAAAGTCAAACCAGGGCCTCCCTGGTGGTGCTATGGGTTAAGCACTTCACTATGAGGCAAAATGCAGCCACTACAGCACGAGTTCAATCCCTGCCGCCGGCCAGGGAGGGAGCCCACATGGCACAGCAGACCTCTCCTGCCTCGCCTGCTGCTCCCCTCAGCAGTGTATTTCAGTCAGTCTGCCTGTTCTGTTCCCCACTCTGTCTCTGGTGAATCCTCTCACCCCCTTCCCTACACCTCTGGCCTGTACTCCAGATCTTGTATGCATAAATAAATCTTTAAAAAAAAAGTCAAACCAGTCCTATTTGTCTACCTTCAACCAAATTCCACACTGAACAGTTTATATATAACATGCATAGTTTATATATGTATATATATTTTTAAAAAAACAGCTTATATATCAACATAAACTGTATATATGTATATATATATATAAATCCATTTAATGTTGGAAGTTAGGGACCTCCCTGGTGGTGCAAGGGTTTAAATACCACACTATGAAGCATTCACAACCACTGCAGCATGAGTTCAATCCCCGGCCAGGTTGCTCACCCACATGGCACAGCAGACCTCTCCTGTCTCCTCTGCTGCTCCCCTCAGCAGTGTGTTTCAGTCAGTCTGCCTGTTCTGTTTCCCACTCTGTCTCTGGTGAATCCTCTCATCACCACCTACCCCCGACACCTCTGGCCTGTACCCCAGCTCTTGTATGCATAAATAAATCTTTTTTAAAAATTAAAAAATAAAATTTGAAGTTATATAATGTAAAGAAAAGTTTTGTGATTTTTTTTTTAACTATTTATACAAGAACTGAGGTACAGGACAGAGTTGCGGGGAGGTGAGAAGATTCACCAGAGGCAGAGTGGGGAACAGAACAGGCAGACTGACTGAAACACACTGCTGAGGGGAGCAGCAGAGGAGACAGGAGAGGTCTGCTGTGCAATCTGGGTCACCTCCCTGGCCAGGGATTGGACCTCTCTGGCCGGGGATTGCTGCAGTGGCTGCTGATAGCTTCTTAGTGCTGCAACTTAACCCCTTGCACCATCAGAGAGGCCCAGTTTTGTGATCTTTTGACCACAATGAGGTCCTCATATTTTATCGGGGGAAAGTGGAAATGGAGAATGCCCATCATTCTTTACAGAGTCTTCTGTTGCTCAATGACAGACTTGAATACCTGCTTTCAACTTCTGCACTGAATCGCCCTCTACAAAAGGAAGTTTCCTTATTACAAGTCTGAATATTTCTTGTCTAAAGTGGCCACTTTCTTACCCCTTTTTGTTCTGTTTCCATAGCATAACATTGACTTCTAGTTCTCCAATGGGGGTTTAACTCCCTAGACTGCAGATAACCTGATTACTTAAATGAGCTGAACTTCAAGAAATAGAGTAGAAATGTTCTCATGGCTAGGAACTCATTCACAGGCCACAGTTTGCTAGGTTTCTTCTAAAATGTCTACTTCCATGCTGTCTACTTCATCACATTCAACTCTACTGGGTTTCCTTCCACTTAGATCATGTACTTGCAAAGGCAGCGAGAAATATTTGAAGATTTTAGATTAAAATGAAGTCTCCAACACCAACGCAAAAAACTAGGATTGTGTCCTGAAATTATTGTGCATCCAATGAACAGCTCTGCTTTGGTTTGGCCACTGAGGGATTATCAAAACCTCTGGTATGAGATATAATGACCCCAAAACGCCTCATGCGAGCTTTCTTTTGGAAGAACCAATTTGTCTAAATTTAACTTATAAGTCATTTTTCTTATACTTTATTGGCTATTTGAGTCAACTAAAATTTCTGACCCTCAACACTGATTTAACTTTACACAAAATTTAATGTGAATTCTTTGCTTGAAATAACAATCATCTTTATGGTGAGAAGGGGAAACTTATTCACACCTACCCACAAAGTTAGCTTAAAACACTGTTGTGGCCAGCTGAACATGTTATAACATTTCCCTACAACAATCACTACTGATTTCACAAGCCATCCATGAAAAATTAGCCAAAATCTAACAGGAGTGCAAATAATCTTTGAAGACCTTGATGAAAGTTTAAGCATACCACACCAGCATGACATCCAACATGTTGAGATGTTCCTTACTGAAAGAATCTGCATTACATTTTAAGGAGCTGAATGGGTCTGCTTAAAATGTCAGCATTAGAAACAAACTTCAAAAGTAAATGTGGGGGCATCCTGGTGACGCAAGAGGTTAAGCATTGCACTATGAATTATATGCAGTCATTGCCACAGGTTTTCCAACCCCAGCCTTGGAGCTAATCCACATGGCCCAGCAGACCTCTCCAACCTCGCCCGCTGCTCCCCTCAGCAGTGCACTTTAGTAGATCTGCCTGTTCTGCTCCCATTCTGTCTCTGTTGAATCCTCTCACCACCCCACATCTCTGGCCTGTATCCCAGTTCTTGTGTGCATAAATAAATAAATAACAACAACAAAAAAGTAAATGTGACCTCCACTCTATCTGTAAATTAGCAGAATAAACACGAGTCAGAAAGGGTTTGGGGTAACAAGAGCCCACCATTTAAGAGGTTTAAGCCCTACAAGTTACGCTATCATTACTGTATGCACTAAAAAGTTAATAGAGCCACAAATTCACCTACTTTTAACTCAATCGTGCCTTTGAAGGTTACGCCAGTAGCGATGGAGTGTCAGTACCTAGCAGGTCCCAACCGGTCACATGTTACTACCACGGGGCCCTTATATCAAGGGGCAGCAGAGTCGCCCTGACAGCGAATTTCCGCGCCTGCGGAGCAGGCAGGTGCGCGCCAGGTGGGCAAGCAGCTAACAACCCAAAATCCCACCGCGCCTCACTTGGGCCACGAGCGTAGCGGCTCGGGGGCCAGGGAGGAAACCCCCTGGAAAGGCCATCACTAAGGGTCGGCCCTGGGGTCCAGTGGGGGACCTCCAAGCATCTAGGAACCCCGCCGCGAGAGAGAACGGAGCCTGCACCATCGCGAGAGTTCTGACACGCCCCGCAGGCCCCGAGAGGCCCGGAGACGCGATCGGCCAATCAGAAAACGGGACGGCCGCGCGCGCGCGCTTTATTGGTGAAGTGCGGAGAAACTCACATCTCATTGGACTTTTCTCACCACCTTCGCCTGAATTCCCCCTCCCGCTTGTGATCCAGCCGCCCTAGGTTCCTCTTACCGAGCTCCCGACAGCCCTAATTCTCCACCCGCTGCACTTTAGGACCCTTTTAAGTCGAGATTCTGGTATTTTCTGTCTCATTCCTGATTGCAGCCTTCTAGCCTCTGCCCCACACAGAACGGGTCCAAAGGCAGGGAGGTGATTTTACTTGTGCTTGGAAGAAAGCAGAAATTTCTCTTACAGCCTTTCAATGTCAATTCCTTATATCTCGCCTTACATAGTAAGCAAGGACCAGCGGTTTTATTTTTAATAAACCCTAAGTCAGCTGTACCGTAACACTAAATACTGACGATAACCCCAATGAAGTTATTGTTCCGATTTTTCAAGTGACTTAGTTCACTTAACATGATTACTGCAAGCTCCATCCATGTTGTCAGCAAAGGCACAATTTCATCTATTTAAAAATATTTAACTAATATCCCACTGAGTATATATAACACAATATCTTTACCCAGTCATTTGTCCATGAATATTCAGATTGTTTCCTTGTCTTGGCTATTATCAATAATGATCAATATAGGGTTGCATAAATCTTTTCATATTAGCATTTTAATATTCTTTGGGTAAATACCTAGAATTGTTGAATCATATGGCTGTTCTACTTTTAGTTTTTGAAGGAGTCTCCACACCATTTTCCATGGAGACTGCACCAATTTTCTCCACATCTTCTCCAGCACTTGTTGCTTTCATTATTCACAAGGGTGAGGTGATTATCGCATTGTGATTTGACTTGCATTTCTCTAATAAGCGATTTTGAACAGATTTCCACTGCCTGTTGGCCATCTGTGTGTCTTCTTTGGAAAAGTGTCTATTCAGGTTTTCTGCTTATTTTTTGGTTTGGTTTTGTTTTTTAAGATTTATTTCCTTATGCAATCAAGAACTGAGGTACAGGCCAGAGCTTTGGGGGGAGGGGGTTAACTGAAATTCATGGCAGATTAACTGAAACACACTGCTGAGGGCAGCAGGGGGTAGGCAGAAGAGGTCTGCTGCACCATGTGGGTCACCTTCCTGGCTGGAGGCAGGGATCAAACTGGTGCTGCAGTGGCTGTGGTTTGCTTCATAATGCGTTGCTTAACCCATTGCGCCACCAGAAAACCTCTCCACTTTTTTTTTAAAAAAGATTTATTTATTTATGCATACAAGAGCTGGGGTACAGGCCAGAGATGGGGCAGGGTGTGAGAATTCACCAGAGGAAGAGCAGAGAACATGCAGATTGACTGAAACACACTGCTGAGGTTAGCAGGGGGCACAGCAGGAGAGGTCTGCTGTGCCATGTGGGTCCCCTCCCCAGCCAGCAGCAGGGATCGGAACTGGTGCTGTAGTGGTTGCGGTTTGCTTCATAGTGCGTTGCTTAACCCACTGCACCCCCAAGGAGGCCCCACCTCCGCTTTTTTATTGGATTTTCTTCTCTTTTTTTTTTTTTTTGCTGTCGATTGAGTTATGTGACTTCTTTAGAGATTTTGGATTTAACCCCTTGCTGGACCTGTGACATGCAAGGATCTCCTCACAATAATAGGCTGTGTATTCATTTCTGTCATTGTACATAAGGTTTTTAGTTTGATGCAGTCCCATTTTTAAACATTTGCTTTTATTCCCTTGCAATTGTTGCCAAATCTCCAAAGACATCTCTGGTTGATGTCTAGGACTTATGTTTTTTTCTTCTCTTTTAGGTATTGTTTAATTTTATTGCACTGTTCATTTTTGTTCAGTATTTGATTTCTCCACTCAGGTATTGGTCCCATAATGGTATAGCTCACACGTGGCCAGTGAATTTAGAGACCAAGTCCTTAAAATGAAGAATGCCTCTTCATGTGTCTAATTTGATCTCCCTAATGATTAATGAAATTCAATGTCTTTTCATATTTTGATTATTTAGAAGTAACTTTTTAAGCACATGGTTGAATTTTCACCCACTTTTCTTGGTTCACACACACACACACACACACACTTGCTGCTTCCGGTAGGTCATTTTTCTCACAAGAGGTGATTATATAGTCTCTATACTGAGTTAACTTTGCTTTATTATACCGTACCATAGATGATTTGCAGGAATAGATTCATACCTCCTCAGATAAATGTTACTCAATACCACCATCATCCAAGCACCTGTAGTCCTTTACCCTAGGTCATTGGGACCCCTCCCTCCTAGTAGCCTCCATTATGCAGTCACAGTTCTTGGATTTTAGTTTTGTTGGTTCCTTTTTTCCTTTTGTTGGATATGAGTGAAATCATTTGTTATGTCTTTCTACTTCTGACTTATGTCACTTAGCATAATCCCTTCAGTTCCAACCATGTTGTCACAAATGGCAAGAACCCGTCTTTTTAATGGCTGAGTAGTATTCCATTATACATGTATAACACACCTTCTTAATACACTGCTCTATTGATAGGTATTTAGGCTGTTTCCTTAACTTGGCTATTACAGTGCTGCAATGAACATAGGAATGCATATGTGTCTTCAAATGAGTGACTTTGTATGACTTGGGTAGATAGCTCAGAGAACTGCTGAATCATATTAGATCTGTTTTTAATATTTTAAAGACCTTCCACACTGTTTTCCATAGGGACCAAACCAGTCTGCATTCCCACCAGTATTGTATGAGGGTACCTTTTCCCCCCACACTCCAAATGATACTTCTCATGATAAATGTCTCACTTAATACAAACTGATTTTGAGATCTGTTTTGTTTAGTGTGTAAACAATCAGTGGAGGTAGGTGCACCTCGAAGCACATGAAAGCAACTCACCTGTGAACTTTGCTTCAAAGTCTCCCCACACAACAGACTTCAGAGCTGAAAAGCTTTATGCCTCTACCTGTCTGCACATGTGTGAAGGGTTTATAATGGCTAACGATCGTTTAAAAACATTAAAGTACTAACTTTTTTGAAAGATACAGAGAAAAAAACTCAATGAACATATTTTATTAAGGCAATTATTAAACCACCCTTTATTACATTCCTTAACATCAACACTCTAAGACAAATTGGAAATGTTGGCTCAAAGTCCACCACTCACAATTTTTTGTTTGAATTTTCTACATGTATCAAAAATTAACCACTAAATATACAATTCAGTAGTATTAAAAACATCCACAGGGGCCTCCCTGGTGGCGCAGTGGGTTAAGCAACACACTATGAAGCAGACCGCAGCCACTGCAGCGCGAGTTCGATCCCTGCTGCCGGCCAGGGCGGGACCCACATGGTGCAGCAGACCTCTCCTGCTGTGCTCACTGCTCCCCTCAGCAGTGTACTTCCATTGATCTGCCTGTTCTGCTCCCTGCTCTCTGTGGTGAATCCTCTCACCCCCCCCACACCTCTGGCCTGTACCCCAGCTCTTGTATGCATAAATAAATAAATCTTTAAAAAAAAAATCCACAATCTTTCAGAAATTTTTAATCTCTCCAAACTGAAACCATATCCATTTAATAAACCATATTGACCCTCCTCCCAACCCTGGAATCACTTTCTCTATGAATGTTATTCTAGGAACTTCATGTAAGAGGAACTGTGCAACATTTGTCCTCATGTGTAATGCTAATTTCACTCAGCATGATGTTCTCAAGGTCCATGACTGTTGTAATATCAGCATTTTATTCTTTTTAAGGCTGAACAGTATTCCATAGCATGTATATACTACATTTTGTTAATCCATTCATATATGTACCGATGGACATTGGATTATTTTCATTTCTTGGCAACTGTGAATGCTGCTGCTATGAATATCAGTGTATGCACTGACATAATTTGCTAGCAGGTTCCACAGACCTATTAACCAGAATCTGCGTGACTAATAGGTTTATTGCCTCTTTAGATTAGTGCTTATAAATTTTGGCCATATAGTAGAGTCACATGGGGTACTGAATAAGTTCTCAATGCTCATTCTGTACCCCAGAACAATCACCTAAGATTACCTGTGAGGGGAATTTAGATATCACTATCATTTGCCAGTTGATTCTAATATGGAGCTAAGTTTGAGGACTAGTGCCCTAAGTAGTTGACTAGTAAATACTATTTTTAAAGCTCTTGTCCTTTCCCTATAATCTCTATATCACAGGTTTCTCTAGCCAAAGTACTCAGACCTTATCATTTCTGGGAGGCAAATCTCACATCTACCTACCATTATTAACAAAATGTTTGTCCTATAATAGACGAGTATATTCAAGTATGTGCAATTAGCTCTAATAATGAAACTTGACTCATTTAATTTCAGGTCTAAAAATTAACTCCCACTAAAATAATTATTTAATATTGCTTAGAAATTCCATGCTTATATGTGAAAAGAGAAAAAGCACCATTTTTGCAGGTAATGCAATTCATAGTCCCAGAAAATCCAAAGGAGTCAGTGTTTACAAAATCCTGGCTGTATAAAAATGAACAGTTAATAGAATCCTTATATAACCAGTCAGAGCCAGCCAAAAAATAAGACATCCAATTTAAAATGATCAATACAGGGCTTCCCTAGTGGCACAATGGGTTAAGCACAGTGCTCAATCCCTGCCACTGACCAGGAAGGGTACCCACATGGTACAGCAGACCTTTCCTGTCTCACCCACTGCTCCCCTCAGCGGTGTATTTCAGTCGATCTGCCTGTTCTGCTCCCCGCTCTGTCTCTGGTGAATCCTCTCACGCCCCCACCCATCTCTGGCCTGTACCCCAGTTCTTGTATGCATAAATAAATACATCTTTTTAAAAAATAATAAAACGATCAACACAGGGGCCTTCATGGTGTCACATGGGTTACAGTCTCAGTTCTATCAAGCTATCCCCAGCCATTGCAGCAGGAGTTCGATCCCTGGTCAGGGAGTGACCCATATGGCACAGCAGACCTCTCCTGTGTGGCCAGCTGCTTCTCAGCAGCACATTTCAGTAGATCCACCTGTTCTGCTCCCCATTGTCTCTGGTGAATCCTCTCACCCCCAGCACCTCTGACCTACACCTCAGCTCTTGTATATATAAATATTTTTTAAAAGGATCAAATAACTAGAAAAAAGAATCTAGTTTACATCAAACCTTTTTAGTAGCAATCCTGGAACACTGAATCCCAGACCACAGACTATCAACCTCCAGAGCTGAACGTCACGAACAATGAACTCTAAAGCACTGTTACAATTAAAAAGAACTACAACCCTAGCTACTTTTATTATTTATCTCCATTTTAAAGAAAATTGTGATGTCAATAACCTAAATTTCTTTTTCTAACAGTCCTAGCCTCCAATGCTTGCAACACCCTTACCACTCTAATGTAGTACCCCGTGTTCTACCGCATCCACAAGTCACAAACCCCAGTATTGAAATACTGATGCTCTCCTAATGAGTTCTGGCTTCAATGCAAGTTATTAACTTTTTGCTTAACAGAGAAAAGCTTGTTTATGCAGAAGTACCATTAGAAACCTTTAGACAATACTGCAAACAATAAACTCACCTCTAAATTGCTTTCCTGTGAAGTTATCAATATGCTACTGACAAGCATATGCTTATCACTCATTGGTTTATTCATATTCATCCCTTTAATAGGGGTGGGAATTTCATGACATACTCCCTTTTCACTTGATTACTTTGTCAGCTTGAGCTTACCTGTAGATGTCTACTACCTAGTTTTTCCCTATATTCCGTTATGAAAGTAGCATCCTGAATACTACGGTCCTACATCTTACTCTTCCATTTAATCTTTAGCAAGTTATCTACCCTTTGAGTTGGCTCATCTGTAAAATGAGCTCCTCCCTGCTGTTGTCCAAGGTAGGATGGAAGCTACGACTCAGCAAACATCTCAGACGATTGACTAAATATCCACCGGAAAGCAGGACAGCACAGCGAATTGTCCAGCTTAAGTGGTTTAGTTTTCTCCCTAAGGAAAATACAGAAAGGCTCAATTAGACACACTGGGTAACTTCTCAAAGTTTATGGAAGCAATTTAAGATTCCCAGAAAACCTGTGCACTCTACATTGATTTCTTAGATCTTCAAACAAAACCAAATTCTCTTACGTATTTGAACATTCTGTATTCAGAAAAAAAGAGAAAAGTGTTACTGGGAAGAAAGCTTTTACTCTACAAAATTAGGTTCAGGTGGTTGGGGGGTTGGTGCCAAGAGGGGATTATACATTTATGTGGGAGGAACACGCTCTAAGAAATAGCTCTTTGAACAGCCAGAAGTAAGGTTTTACATATCAGTTAAATGAGATAGGGGAAGAGGGTATTAAGGCTTCAGCGGGAAAGGCTGGACGGTTCTGTTAGGACTTATTTACACATCTCCTTGGGATTTCCTGATCCCAAGTGAGGTCCCTCCCTTATAAAAAGGATCCCTAGGAGAGGACATTTTAAAGCAGCTGAATTCTGGAAGTTTCTGAGAACACTTTTTTTCTATTAACATAGTTTCAATTTAAAGGAGTCTTTATGTCATGCTGGTGGGGGTCAGCCCCTTATTTCCCATTTGAAAGCTGACATGAAGCTTCAGAGACAAGAAGCCTTGTTGACTGCCGAGGAGAGAGGACTGGAGTTAGGTACTGGGAGGTATGAGATCTATACCAGGCGACACCACCATGGATAAGCAATGAGACAGAAAGAATAAATACAAGCACATAGCTCCAGTTTTTACTCCACCAGTCTTGCACTCCTGAAATCCTATCAAAGCGTTTTAATTGACTTGCTCGTTCTTGCAGATCTTTGATAAGAGCATGTACTTTTCCTGACTCGTTCACATAGAGGCAACACTGCTTGCCAACGACTGCACAGCTTCTTTGCTGGGCAGCCTGTGCCTCAAGGTAATGGGGATTTTGCAGGTCAGAGGTCCAGCTAACTCCCGATTGGTGTGCTTCTAAAATCTGTTGGGTGGCCATCAATTCTTTTTCTACTGCTTTGGAAAGTTCTTGAACTGCTTTTTCTCGATCAGAAGTTCCCAAACTTGATAAAATGCTTGCTAAGCTGGATGGATTATCCATGGCGTCTCGCTGGATTCGGCTTCGTGGTGCTACCTTATGTACGAAGGGGCCCAGGTTTGTCATTTGGCTAGCACTTAAAGCGGGATACTTGGTGATGGAAGGGGCCAGGTACCCAAGTCCACATCGCCCTGCCCAACTAGGTGGGAACTCTTTATATAACTTATTGCCACACAAAATAAAAAGCCCAGAGTTGTTCACGGACAAGGACAGAGTGGAACCCACGCCCTGCTGGCTTGCAGCCTTCTGTCCATCTTGCACTCTGTCTTCAGTTACGCTGGCAGCTACACATCTCCATTTCCCATGTGCCTCTGTCAGACCAGAAGAGCAGAACAGGTCGCGAAATATTTGGGAGAGAAGACCTTCTGTTCGGTTTTGGCAGCTGTAGAGATGGGTGTCGTTACCTGACCAGGTCATTCCAGAATTTTGGTCCACCCATGTGTAGTCATTAGTGTCGGGCAGACCTACCAGAGGAACAGCTGAGCTGTTCCACGTCCCATTTGTGTGGCCTGAGAACCAGGAATACTGTCCAGTGATGAGGCAAACATTCACATCATAATAATCACTCTTAGAATGATACATAACATCCACAGACGGTTTGAAGGTACCCTCTGTGGAATCAAACAGTAGTGTCTGATTACAGTACTGCTCTGGTATGTTACCCAAGAAGGGTCCAGTGCCATTTTTATTTTCAATGCACAGAGAAAAATTTCCCTCCCATAGTCTCACCTGAATAAAAGATAGACCTTGAAATTCCCTGGAGGTTTCCGAATGCCAAATAACTGTACCGTAGGAGGAAGCAGAGTGCTCTTCAGACACCCACTTTCCAGAATGGGTCCACCAGGTGCTTACACTGGCAGGCACAAAAACTATTTCAGGTTCTCCTGAGTTACCTAGATGCTGACATAGCCAGCAATCAGATTGGTTAGTTAAGGTGGCCAGGGCTTGTAAGACTGCTCTGAGAGGGTATAGTGGTTGTGTCAGAACTGCTGAAAAAGCAGTAAGGGTCAGCTGAAGAAAGACACAGACTGAAAGGGGGCCCATAGTAGAGGGGCAGAGGGAGAACAGATGAACCTCCAGCCAATCTTTCTATAAACTAAAAGAGAAGAGGTTTCCTTTAAATTTCTGTCAGACAATTTTCCCAGTCACTGAGAGGAGTGGTTTCAAGGCAAGATAAATGGAGATGAAATTCTTGATCCGTGATCTTGGGTAAAGCTGTCTACTTCATGGTGTCGTCTGTTTCAGGAGCCTGAACAGGCTCTGGAAACCCTCACAGGGATAGTGGCCTTCTAATTGTCACGGGGACAACAATCTGCACCCAGCTCAGTGTGCTACATAAATCCAGGACTTATTTTTGACAATATAGATGACTTCTGCTGGTTTTTCCTAGGGTCTCTTCAAATGAAGCAACGATGCACGTTTTCTTCTAAAAGCTTTGGTGTTTACTCCAGATCCTGGTAGAAAAGGCTGACAT
The DNA here is from genome assembly GCA_019455555.1 of Galemys pyrenaicus. Lineage (NCBI taxonomy): Eukaryota > Metazoa > Chordata > Mammalia > Eulipotyphla > Talpidae > Galemys > Galemys pyrenaicus. The sequence goes on from JAGFMF010012279.1 coordinate 688,443, forward strand.
AACCTGTCAGGGAAAACCGTGTCCTATTACATACTAATAGGCTCCAAGCACGTTAGTTCTGTATATCTAGTCCTAGTATTGACTCATCCGCTTACATGCCCACAACACTCACCAAGCCCAGAATGGCCAGAACGGAAGGTGTAGCAGTGCCCATATGCCTACTGGGGTGAAAATGACTTCAAATGGCATCAGTCTGGCATATCCTGAGTCTGTGGACCCAGAGTAGTGCTGCTTGGCATTTAACACTAGTTACTAGGCAGATTTCCCGTAGAATTTTTTTTAAAAATAATTTTCGCATATAAGAACTGGGACCAGAGATGTGAGGATTCACCAGAGACAGAGTGGGGAGCAGAACAGGAAGACTGACTGAAATACACTGCTGAGGGGAACACTGGGGAAGAAAGGAGAGCTCTGCTGTGCCATATTTGGGTTAGCTCCCTGGCTGGGGATCGAACTCAGGTCAATAGTGGTACTAGCACTGAGATTTAACCTCTAGGCCACCTAGAGTTCCATTAACATCTTGATTTTTATGTTTTACTTGCCCTAAGGATTGGGATGAAAAATTAAATATCTCATTATTGGCATGTGATTTATTCTGTAGAATTCTTACGCCAGATTTCATTAAGAATGCCCCTCAAATGCAAATAAAATTACAAATATGGACGTGTATTCTCTAAAATTGGAATGAGGAAGAGCTTTTTAAATAAAAATTATGAAGGTCAAAGAAAAAGATAAATACACTTGAAAGGTGAAAATATTCAAAACTTGGTGAGTCAAAAGTAGGTCGCCCTGGTGGGGCAATGGGTTGAGCACCGCACTATGGGGATTCCGTTGCCACTGCAGTGCAAGTTTGATACCCTGCCAGGGAGAGAACCCACATGGCAGCAGACCTCTCTTGCCTCGCTTGCTGCTGCTCCCCTCAGCAGTGTGTTTCAGTCAGTCTGCCTGTTCTGTTCCCCACTGTCTCTGGTGAATCCTCTCACCCCCCGCACCTCTGGCCTGTACCCCAACTCATGTATGCGTAAATAAAATCTCTTAAAAAAAAGTGTTAAAAGACCCTAAGACTGGAATATATAAATAATAATCAGTTAATTTACAACTGTTGTGCAGCAGCGTTTCTAGCTGAACAGCACTGTCTAGCTGCTAAATGTGCCAACAATACCAGAAGGTGAAGCGGGACAAAGGTTAGTCTACAACGTGGTCTGAAAGAACTCCCTGGGGTATACCAGTTACCTCTAGAAACTTGGTGCGATTTATGGGCAATACATCGGGAAGTGATTCAGAAGCGTTGTGAGGCCTCCCTGGTGGCATAAGGGGTTAAGCATCTTCACTATGAAGCATCCGCAGCCACTGCAGCAGCAGTTTGATCCTAGGCCAGGGAGGGGACCCACATGGCACAGCAGACCTCTCCTGCCTTGCCCACTGCTCCCCTCAGCAGTGTATTTCAGTAGATCCACCTGTACTGTTCCCCACTCTGTCTTTGGTGAATCCTCTCACCTCTGACACTTCTGGCGTGTACCCCAGTTCTTGTACGCACAAATAAATAACTCTTTAAAAAATTAAAAAAAAACAAAACAAAACACTGTGACACTGTTGATGCCAGGGCACAGCCAACTGTGCACAAACACTTCCATCGTTCCATTTGCACGCATGGCCCATGTGATGGGAGGTCTGTGCAATCCAAAAGGTCAAAGGATGGGGGCACCAAAATTTCCAACGTGTCCTTTCAGTTACTTCTTTTTCAGGTCGAGGGGCATTAATCTAATAGCTAGTAACATCAGTCAGGGAGAAGGGTGGGGGCAAGCTGGGTGGAGAAGAGGTGGGGCATGTGCGGACAGGGAGTATTCACCGCAAGCAGCTGCCCTCAGCTCTGTGAGCCTCATCATTTCCTACAGACACTGTGTCACATCCCCTCGGCCCACGCTAGAAAGCAACAACAGAGAGGGAAGCAGTGACGTGCCCACTGGAAGCAGGACTACCTGCAGAGGTCACGAACCTGCGCACCTTCCAAGAAGTGCCAACAGCATGACAGGCCTAGTGAGTCCACAGGACTCAATCCCTTGTGCCCATGGATACATTCCCGTAAGAGTTACGGGTTTTGCAGCTTGAGCTGATTTTTTTTTTTAAAGATTTATTTATTTATGCATACAAGAGCTGGGGTACAGGCCAGAGTGATGGGAGGTGAGAGGATTCACCAGAGACAGAGTGGGGAGCAGAACAGGCAGACTGACGGAAACACACCGTCAAGGGCAGCAGCGGGAGAGGCAGGAGAGGTCTGCTGCACCATGTGGGTCCCCTCCCTGGCTGGCAGCAGGGATCGAACTCGTGCTGCAGTGGCTGCGGTTTGCTTCACAATGTGTTGCTTAACCCACTGCACCACCAGGGAAGCCCCTTGAGCTGATTTTATAGTGGGCAAAAAGTGAACTGCCAATGTCTCATGTGAGCAACCTGCAGCATAGTCAGCTCTCCTGAAAATTTCATTTACAAGAGCCATCACAGAACAGAACAAGCCTGGGTGGCTCATCTGCCTGTACTTTAAAGCTATCTCTATGGTTCTAAGGCAATCATATGGACGGAGGTTTTACTCTTTCATCACTAGGGAAGGTGATAATGTATCTGAGTTTGGAATATCAGAGGTATAGATGCTGGAGAGACTGAACAATAGGGGCTGTTCACAGACAGTCTGTCTTTCAGCAAAGTGAATTCTATAGGCATGTCAATGCTAAGACAGAAGGGGAAACCTGTGGCAGGTACCAGCTTTGTTAAAGGGAGGCAGCTGAGGTTACTGCACACAGGCATAGGGCATGCCTGATGCCAGAGTCTAACTGACAGGAGGAACATTCTATGGGGATGTAACTGAAAGGAAGGTTTGTTCTAGAATACTGCAGTTATCCCACTGTTTTCATGGAAAGATAGGTACAAAAGTTTGCCCAAACCGGCTAATCTAAGGGCTGCGTGTGGACAATGCTAATCTCAGTGCTTCAAAAGGAGCTAAGGCCCCAGTGAAGGGTGTGGTCATGTCAGGGAGGAGGCTGCGAATGGCCTGGCAGGGGCAGCACAAGGGGAGTGACTGACGCTATAGCCAACATCTTATCTTTTGGAGAGAGATGGACAAAACTGATTCAGATCCTCCCTGGTGGTTACAAGGGGTTAAGTCTCAGCACTATGAAGCTATCTGCAGCCACTGCAGCGCTAGTTCAATACCCCTTCAGGGAGCTGACCCACATAGTGCAGCAAATCTCTCCTATCCTGCCCACTACTTCCCTCAGCAGTGCATTTCAGTCAATCCACCTGTTTTGCCCCCCACTCTGTCTCTGATGAATCCTCTCACCTCCCACTCCGCCTCTGGCCTACACTCCAGTTCTAGCATGCAAACACCAGTTAAATAAATGTTTCAGAAAACTTATTCAAGGTGTTTGGGGGCAGTTCTTGAGTACCCCAAGATACTTCATGGTCTGAGTAGGTAACCATTATTTATACCCAGACATGTCTAGCTCTTTAGGTTGTATGGTGTTTGTCTGCCAATGCCTTCAGAGGTTCTGCTCAGTCTTTACGCCATGCTAGCTGGTTGCTCTGGCCTGCAGTGATACATACACTTTACCTGAATGTACCATCGATGCAAAGGTAAGTCTGAAATCACCATCCGTGCTCTGAGCTGTGTGAAAATAATACAAAAGTGCTTTAACTGAAAGGAAAGTTTCCTCTTTCAGCTGTGACTCCAGACAGGATCCAAAGAGTTTACAAGCTCTTCTCTGGGTTTTTCGGAGACTTACTTTACCCTTCTGTGTTAGCCTCTTAAAGCACTGCATCAGCCTTAAAATGACACAGGAAAGGGTGAGCTGGGTTTATATGCATTTCTTACACTCCTGTCTCGTCAATATTCACAGATCTCAGCAAGTTTCTTTTAAAAGTTGGAAAAACTATTACTAGAATAAACTATTCTGCCCGATGGAGCTTTATCATCAAACACCCTGTGTGCCCTCTCGACGCCATAGGCCACGTGCTCGGGACTGGTCCCATTTGTTTTCACTCCAGGACAGGGACATACCTGCGCTTACATTCAGGGTGCTGTACCCGCGCACACGTTGCTGACAAACTCCTCAGTCCTAAGACGAGTCTGGGTCCCGAACACGCTACAGATAGCCGCGGCTGTGCGGGAAAACAGCGCGCAAACCTGTAACTACGTCCGCACGCGCTCGCGGGCAACCGCGGAGACCCGGGTCGGCTTCAGCGCCGCGCACCGCCCGGGACGCGCACGATCGCCCGCCCCGCCCTAGATTCTGGCCGCCCGGAGCCGCGGAGCTCTGGGCGGGAAAATTTGAGGGCACGGGAGGTGGACCCCAACCCAACTCGGGCCCAAGTCGCCCAGGCGCCCTCCCGGCTGCAGGAGCTAGAGACCCAGTCCCACTCACCTCCCGACTCCGCGCGACACCGCAGTCCGCGGTCGGCGCGGGGTGGGCGGGGTCGCCAAAGGACCCGGGCCGGGGCGGGGCAGAAGAGTGGCAGTGCAGACAGCCAGTCCCCGGGGAGGTGCGGGGGAGAAGGCGGGGCGGGAGGAGGGCCGCCGTCTGGATGGCCAATCACCGGGAAGGTTGAGGCGGGCCGGCTTTGGTGCCCAATTACTTCTCTGGTCCCTCCGGCTTTGAGATTTTTTTTTTTAAGATTTGTTTATTTATACATAATAAGAGCTGGGGTACAGGTCAGAGTCGCCGTCGGTAAGAACAGGTAGATCAACCGGAGGTGATTATAGACAGATCAAGCGAAACACACTGCTGAGGGGAGCAGCGGGCGAGGCAGGAGAGGTCTGCTGCACCATGTGGGTCCCCTCCCTGGCCGGGGATCGAACTCGAGTGCTGCTGTATGGCTGATGCTTTACAGTGCTGAGCTCAACGTGCTGTGCCACCAGGGGGCCCCCCCTCCGGCTTTGATTGTAGCGGGAGGACCCCTTGGCCTTGTGCGGAGAATCTCCTTTGGAGCCTCAGGGAGCCAGGAGAGGTGAACACCGTGCCTCACTGGTCCTTTCCATATCGTGAGTCTAGTTCTCTTGGGTCAAAGTTCCTTCCACCGGGGGCCCACTCAGCGTCTGGTTCACGACTGGCACACAGCTTAAGCTGTTCTTCCCTAGGCCACATTTCTATTCATTTTGAATACTATGTGTCACTTGTCCTAATATTTAAATGGACGACAAAGAGACCGTAGGTTGACATTACAATGGAGAACAACAACAAAATAATCCAGATGTAAGTATAAAAGATGACTAAGGGATCCTCCCTGATGGCACAGGGGTCAAAGTCTCAGCACTATCAAGCCATCCGCAGCCACTGCAGCATGAGTTCAGTCCCCAGCGATGGAGCTGACCCTCGTGGCACCGCAGCCCTCTCCCGCAGCCCTCTCCTGCCCTGCCTACTGCTCCTCTCAGCAGTGTATCTTACTAGCTTCCGTCTGTTCTGCTCCCCATTCTGCCTCTGTTGAATCCTCTCAACTCTCCACACTTCCAGCCTACACCCCAGTTTTTGAGCAGAAATAAATAAAAATACATTAAAAAAATAATAACTTAGGGACGCCCTGGTGGTGCAAGAGGTTAAGCACCGCACTATGAAGCATTTGGCAGCCACTGCAGCATGGGTTTGATCCACCTCTCCTGCCTCACCTGCAGCTCCTTTCAGGAGTGTATTTCAGTCAGTCTGCCTATTCTGCTCCCCACTCTGTCTCTGGTGAATCCTCTCACCTCCCACTTTTTGCTCCCATTCTGTCTCTGGTGAATCCTCTCTGGCCTGTACCCCAGTTCTTATATGCATAAATAAATCTTTTTTTTAAAAAAAAGGGTGATAAATGCACACACAAAAGCATTTATTACAAGTTGAAATCCTATAAATAGCAACATCATTCCTGTAAACAAATATCCCTCTTTACATTAAGAAACAAGCAAAACTCATCATGACTGATGTTTCTGGGCTGTTTTGGAAAATACCTTTCACCACAGAAATGGCTAACTACGCTGAATGGCTCTACCAGGAGTATGGCTGGTTGGCACCCTGCATTCCTAGGTAGGGTCCTTCTTGGTTCACATTTGATGATGCAGAGGAGACAAAGATGCACAAAGACCATCACCCATGTGCAGGGCACACGGTCCACAGTCCCGGTGGCTGGCACTAGCGAGAGGACCCTCAGGAGGCAGACTCTCCACTGTGGGTAAGGGAGAGAGACGGATGCACACTTCAGCTCCTCGGTGCCCGCCTCTCCTGGCTCTGGGTGGCCCCCAGCCTGCCTCATCCCTCCCTTCTGCCTGCAGCAGACCCTCCCCCTCTGGGTTGGGTTCCAGTCTCACTGGCCTCTGTAGCCCTCCCCAGGGGCATTCTTTATTTTTTGTCCTTTGTCTCTTGACTGACTGCCTCTCTCTACAGTTTGCTCTTCTTTTGTCTGGTTCAAGATACCGTGTTAACTGCTACTCATACAGCCTTTGCTAACACTGACTCACCCCTCATTTCTCTGTTTACTTCATTGATTTCTCTTCTCCCCCTTTAAATTAAATTTACATTTCAGGGCCTCCCTGGTGGTGCAATGGGTTAAGCAGTGTATTATGAAGCAGACCGCAGCCACTGCAGCACAAGTTCAATCCCTGCCGCCGGCCAGGGAGGGGACCCACATGGCACAGCAGACCTCTCCTGCCTCGCCTGCTGCTCCCCTCAGCAGTGTATTTCAGTTACTCTGCCTGTTCTGTTCCCCACTCTGTCTCTGGTGGGTCCCCTCACTCCCTACACTTCTGGCCTGTACCCCAATGCTTGTATGCAGGAATAAACTAATATTATTTTTTAAAAATTTACATTTCATTTTCCCCAAGCTAATTTTACCCAGTAAAATGTGTATGTTTTCCCAAGTATAGTTGGGTAGGGCCAGGAGAAAGGGAACAGTGATTGTGAAATAAAGTGGAAAGAGAGAAATTTTCTGCTCAATCCTCAGGAGTCATGGCCTCTTGCTTGAAAGGGAAACTTCAGTGCTGAGAAGCTTCCATACCCCAGCACTGTAGTAGATCTGATGGTAATTAGATAGTGTGTGTGTATTTGGGAGGAGAACCCAAACATAGAACTCACCCTTGTAGAACTTTTATCCTTATGGGTAAAACAAATATTAATATCAGAATCACAGCCAAAGGTAAGGTTACTGCTTAACAAGAGGTAAAATGGAGGGTAAGCTCAGCTGTGCTGTTGATGAGGTATGATTAAGCAGAGAATGAAAGATGAGTTTATGGGATAAAAGAGAGAGGCATCGGGTATAAATCCAGCAAGAGGGAAGAGCAACGGCAGTGTGGTCTAGGAAAGAGTTCCATGTATATTTAGGGACGTAGGATGGTTTCTGTGACTTCACATAAAACCCAAGAGGTAGGCATGGAGAGAGGTATAGGAATAGCATGACGTACACTGGGCTGCAGGGAGGACGTGGAGGAGATGCTGGTGGCTGCCAGCCCACACTAGACCTTGTGGGCCTTGTTACAAGTACCCATGAGTGATGTTCATATAACTATATAACTGTGTGTCAGTAAAAAGTGGATTTGCAATTGCACGTGTGCCCAGGCCAGCATGTAAAAGATAATGAGAACTAAACTTCATTGCACACTTACTATATACTCCATACTATGGTAACAGGGTGGGCCCCAGGAAAAGGGAAAGTTCCAGGTTCCCGGCCCCACCCAAAGGAGGGTGGAGCTGAGCAGGGAGGAGAAGAAGCTAGAGAGGAGAATGGGGACAGGAGGAAAGCAGGATGATGAAAAAGGAGACCTGGAGCAGAGAGACACTGCGCTTGGTCCTGGACTTGTTGGAACAGATGCGGGTGAGAGACCCATGGGGAGGTCAACAATGGAGCTTTCATCTTGATTTTGATTTTGTTCATTTCCTCCCAGATTTGTCTGACCCTTTTCTATGGGTCTCCACTGAAGGGTACTTTAGACATGTGGCAGGCTTTTGGGCCTTGCTTTGGGCCAATCCTATTTGGCTGCACTTTTATCCATGACGGAATGGATAACTTTCGATGCTTGATTTAGTAACCATATTCTTTGTCTTTTCTGTATTGTTCCCTAATTGTATTAAAGTTCCTTTCCATTAAAGGTCTTATATGTTTTATTTTGATGCGGCAGATGGCAGAACCAACTTAGAGAGGGTGGATTTCGGGGTTCTGTGGTGCCCCTCTCCCAGCCCTGTAACTATTGCTTACATGGATTATCTCACTTGATCCTTTCAGTTAAATGCTGGGTTTGCACTTGACAGTCCACATATTACTATTATTTTGTGAGCACTGGTCTATTCCCAGTCTAATAGTATAGATGGCTGGTGAATGTATCACAAAATCTAAGCACATGCAAGCAGGGTAGCATCTAGTGGCTAAAGTTCCACTCCAACACTTGTACACAAACTACAGACTTAGGGAAGGAAACGGAACTCATGACTGCAATAGCTAGACACAGGATAACAGCAAGGAATTCTCAATTCACTCTCAAGTTGTTTTTCCCTACAAGTGTTTGTGAGAGTTAATGTAGAGCTCTCTAAAATCCAAAATCCCGTTATGGTTACCACAATAGAAATTGCATGTTGACCAGTTGTCAACCATAGTGATTGCTGTCTAGTAGTATTTGTTAATACCAGATTTTTAAATACTGCTTTTTCTTCTAAAAGATGACTTAAAAGGATTACATGTTATCTGGTATGCTTGGCATCCACTGTATTACGTGAAATTACTATATACATTATATTTGGTTGGTCAGTTAAGTCAATTAGCATCAGGTAGAACAATTAAAAATATAGTCTATGTGAGCTATTTAATTCTATCAAAGAAAATTGAGGGAGGAGATCAACCTGCTTCTTCTGTAGCACAATTTTAATGAGACTGCTTGAGTTGAGTCCTGTTCTACATCAAAACCCTGAAAATCCCTGCAGGTTCTATTTCTGGCTCTACCATAGGCTTTGCTATTATACCCGTAGCAAGATGGAACCTGTTAACTTTTTCTCCATCTGCAAAATGTAGGCAATGCTTTTAGTCTTTTTCACAGAGTGGCAGGATTAATGAACATCACAAATAACCTTGACTTGTTTTAACTGCAAATGTATTTTCATCGCCATAACTTCATGAAAAATGAAAATCTGCTGGTTTTTTTTCCTGATGCATTATTATTAAGCTAAAAATTTTAAAATCTGGAATATGTACTTTATCAGCTGCTCTTTAAATTTCCCATTTCCAAATTTAAACAAAAGGTGACTAAGATAAATCTTTCAAGTGATAATCAAAACAGTAGGAAGGAAGTGAAAGGGTTGCCTATAAATAGAGATCTGTTTGTTTTTTTCAAAACAGCACTCTTCAGTTTCAGTAGGATTAGCAATAGTATCTGAAGTATACTATTAAAACCTATGTTGAATGTGGCTGAGTTGCTGGGGAAAGTGCCAGAAGTAAATTGCTGTGTCAAGGTGTGACATCTATGGAAATTCACATGTCAACCAGTTGAGAAGTTTAGAATAATATGATTTAGGGTAACTCTTGATCCCTCTGAGACGTTTCCATCAATCCCATTCCTGATGCTGGGGGCCTGAGTGTGCTGGCATGTAAGGAAGAAGACACTTTTTCTTAAGCTTTATTTATTTATACATACAAGAGCTGGGGTACAGGCCAGAGTCCTGGGAGGTGAGAGGATTCACCTGCTGGGGAGCAGCAGGCGAAGCAGAAGTCTGCCACACCATGTGAGTTTCCTCCCTGGCCAGGGATCAAACTCGCGCTGCTCTGCAGCAAATGCTTCCCAGTGTGGGGCTCAACCCACTGCGCCACCAGGGAGGCCCAGAGGAAAACATTCCCAAGCTTGGGGATTGCAGGGCTCTAGGTAGCAAGATTCTCATCCATACTAAGTGACTGTTACAGGTCTCCCTCACCGTGGACAAGCACAGTTTTTATTTCAACAATTGTGATTTGTTTTTGAAAGAAAGAATCCAGGTCAGATGCATAAGGAATAACATCAAATACAGTTGATCCTTGGAAGACATGGGTTTGAACTGCCCCAGACCACCTCTGGATTTTTTTTCCCATGAGCCCATTTGCACTCATGAACTCAGCTAACCCCAGAGGTGGATTGGCTAAATCCATCCACACCGGGGCCTCCCTGGTGGTGCAATGGGTTGGGCAACACACTATGAAGCAAACTGCAGCCACTATACACGAGTTCGATCCCTGCAGCCAGCCAGGGAGGTGACCCACTTGTCGCAGCAGACCACTCCTGCCTCGCTCACTGCTCCCCTCAGCAGTGTGTTTCAGCCATCCTGCCTGTTCTGTTCCCCACTCTGTCTCTGTTGAATCCTCTCACTCCCAGCACTTCTGGCCTGTATCCCAGCTCATGTATGCATAAATGAATTAATTTTTAATATAAATAAATACATCCACGCGGAATTTGCAGATTTAGAGTATCACCTACAGGTTATACTTGAATTTTTGAAAGGGGTGGGGTGAGGGCCCGGGAGTGGGCACCCCTAAATCCAGCATCATCCAATGAAATATTGAGCTGATTGAGGGGAAGTGTTTGATTCCCATTCTTACGGATTACAGTTTTAAGGATCTTCAAAAGGATGAATCTGACTATCTATTCTCTCTTCTTCACTCTTTGAAGGAGGAGCAGTCCTCTTACTGGTGACCTCTGCTGATGTGACCTTCCTCTGGCCTCCACTGATCTGCAAGAGCTAGTGTGAATTCTGTTTTCTGCAAATGAGTCCATTTAACATGTTTGAGTCTTTCTTCTAGCCATGCTATTGTTGATGCTTTTGATCTGGACTTGGGGATGGCTTTTTCATAAAAAAAGAAGATAGTCCCTATTCATGAAATTCCCCCAAGTCAACTCTCACCTCATTCCACTAACTCAGAGGAGACTCTACCCTCTTTATATAAGATCTTATTCAGATGAGATCGGGATTAATGAATATTCTATCTTTTGATCTCACACACATTTTTCTATTCTATATGACAGTGTCTTTAGAAGTGCAAAGTGAATGGGAAAAATGCAACATTTTACACTGGACCTTTCCTACTGTTATGTTAACTAAGACTGTGAGCTGAGTGAAAGCAGGTCTTTAGATCTAGCACAGTAGTTGACACATATTTGAGGCTCAATGAATATTTGTTGACTGAGTGAATGATTATATTCAGGGTATTTTCACTGAAAAGTTTAAAAAACATTTTAGGGTGTTTTTTGCCCTTTATCAAATTCCAATAGCATAGTAGGTTAGTTAAGGCTGCATGGTGATCTCTGCCAAGCTCCTTTTGTGATAAACCATCTTGGAGGTCATGGGTGTGGAGAATTGGGGAAGTTTTTAACCATTTATCACACAAAAGTCACTACCACGTTAGCCTTGACCTCATTAAACACAAAATACATAAACATGAAATCCCAAGCAAAAGCTCTGGACAGGAACAATTAAAAAGGTTAAGAATCCATCGTATACATTGATAACAGGGGAAATGATATTGTTACAGGGCAGGGAGAGGGCCAACCCAGAACCCCCAAACCTGCCCTCTTTGAATGGGTTCTGCCATCTGCCACATTAAGACAAACACATAAAACCTTTAATGGAAAGGAACTTTAATACAACTAGGGTACAATAAAAAAAGAACAAAGAATATAGTTACTAAGTTAAGCATCCAAAGTTACCCATCTCCTTGAGGGTAAAAGTCCAGTCAAATAGGAGTGGCCCAAAGCAAGGCCCAAAAGCCTGCCACACATCTAAGGGACCTCTCAGTAGAGACCCCGAGAAAAGGGTCAGAAAGAGTCAGACAAATCCAGGAGGAAAAGAGCAAAATCAAAATCAAGATGAAATCTGCCATTAATCACCTCCCCATGGGTCTCTCACCCACATCTGTTCCAACCAGTCCAAGACCAAAAAGCAAGTGCAGTTTCTTCACATGTCCCTCTGCTCCACGTGCCTCCTCCAGGTCTCCTTGCTGCTGCTCTCCATTCTGCCTCCTTCTTCCTCCCTTCCTTCTGTCCTCCTATCTCCTCTCCGCAGAATCTTCTTATCCCTGCTCAGCTCCTCCCACTTAGGGCAAAACTGGGATTCTGGAACTTCCCCTTTTTCTGGGGACCACCCTATTACATTATGGCACCTCCTTTGCAGTTTCTCTGCTCTTCTGTTTTTCTAGTTTCTTATTCTATCCTCCATCCATCAAAATGACTATTTTTCTGAAAATCGTTCTACCTATCTTTTGGAGCAGGTATTTATATATATATTAGGCAACTAAAATATGTAATTGCACTCAGTCCTCACAATGTTATACCCCCATTTTATTTATGAGGATGTTGAGAGGATGTAATTTGCTTGAGGGCTCACAGCTAGTAAATAACAAAGCCAGGATTCAAAACTGAGCCCACCCAGGCTCCAAACCTCAGGCAGAGTAGGTATCTAAGCACCAGCTCACACCCCAACTCCTGCCCACTAAGTACCAGGGCAGGCCCTTTCTTTGCCACTTTGCCTCATTCATTTACAGTCAGTTAAACCAGTTTTACATAGGCCTTGCTAATTCATGGTTGTTCATGCTTCTGTTCTAGAGCTAGCTTTCCCTGCAGGAAGCCAAGGAACATTTCAAAGTCACACTGAGCAATAACAAATTATACTTTCCTTAACAAATTTCTCACCTAGTCATAAAATGATTTTGGATGTAGCCTGTGTGTGTTGGTGTTTACATCCTGGCTGTGAGCAGCAGAGGAGAACATCAAAGTTTTGTGGGTGACAAAGAATCACCTCTGATCTCCACTTCAAAGACAACCAAACAAAACCCTTGCCAACAACACCTTTGAGATTACTGTCAATCAGGCTTGCCCCTCCACTTGTCTATACAAGTGTGGTGGAGGGAGCGAAGTTTATTAGGTAAGCATAAACCTCCTATAAAAGGCAGTACAAATGCTTCAACATGCACGGTTTTTAACCTGATGTCCTCTGAGAGAAATGGACACTTTCTCTCCTTAGTCCTGATTCTCTAACGCAGATTTTAAAAGAATGCCAACATGTTATTGGGAACAGTGTGTCCCAAGTGAACTCCACTCGCTGGTGTTTTATGGACTGTACCCCACCTCCATGCCACAGAGACCCCAGGCACCTAGGACCAACTGTCTCCTCATGCCAAGAACCTGCCATGTTACTGTAACAGGGTGGTCCCCAAAAAGGGGCACGTTCCAGAATTCCAGTTTTGCCCTAAGTGGGGGGAGCTGAGCAGGGAAAGAAGATGCTGCAGAGAGGAGATAGGAGGACAGAAGGAAGGGAGGAAGAAGTGTTACAGGGCAGGGAGAGGAGCACCCAGAACCCCCAAGCCTGCTTTTTTTGAATGGGTTTTGCCATCCGCCGCATTAAGATAAATATATAAAATTTTTAATAGAAAGGAATTTTAATACAACTAGGGTACAATAAAGAAAGAACAAAGAATATAGTGACTAAGTTAAGTATTTAAAGTTACCCATTTTCTTGAGGGTAAAAGTTTAGCCAAATAGGATTGGCCCAAAGCAAGGCTTAAAAACTTGCTACACACTTAAAGGACCTCTCAGTAGAGACCCCGAGAAAAGGGTCAGAAAGAGTCAGACAAATCCAGGAGGAAAAGAGCAAAATTAAAATTAAGATGAAAGCTGTTATTGTTAACCTCCCCATGGGTCTCTTACTCACATTTGTTCCAACCAGTCCAAGACTAAAAAGCAAGCACAGTTTTTTAACATGTCCCTCTGCTCCACGTGCCTCATCCAGGTCTCCTTGCTGTTCTCCATTTTCTTTTTTTTTTGCAGAAATTTTTTTTTTTTTTTTAGCTTTACTTATTTAGGGTGGAACCAGGATTTTTGGAACTTTTCCTTTTCCTGGGACCACCCTGTTACAGAAGGAGGCAGGATGGAGAGCAGCAGCAAGGAGACCTGGAGGAGGCAGTGGAGCAGAGGGACATGTGAAGAAACTGCGCTTGCTTTTTGGTCTTGGACTGGTTGGAACAGATGTGGGTGAGAGACCCGTGGGGAGGTGATCAATGGCAGCTTTCATCTTGATTTTGATTTTGCTCTTTTCCTCCTGGATTTGTCTGACTCTTTCTGACCCTTTTCTCGGGGTCTCTACTGAGAGGTCCCTTAGATGTGTGGCAGGCTTTTGGGCCTTGCTTTGGGCCACTCCTATTTGGCTGGACTTTTACCCTCAAGGAGATGGGTAACTTTGGATGCTTAACTTAGTAACTATATTCTTTGTCTTTTTTTGTATTGTTCCCTAATTGTATTAAAGTTCTTTCCGTTAAAGGCCTTATATGTTTGTCTTGCGGTGGATGACAGAGCCCGTTTAGAGAAAGCAGGTTTGGGAGTTCTGGGGTGCCCCCTCCCTGTCCTGTAACAATAAGACCAAAAACCTGGCTCACACAAGGAGGTGGGGTAGAAAGGACTAGCATAGCCTAACCCAGCCACAGAAACCAAGATCCTTAGGCCCTAAGCCTAAATCACAAAGCTTTAGATCCAGGCAGGTATCAGACTGCTGTTGGGGGTGTCAGGAGTTCAGACTTAAAGGTAAAGATATGGAGATTGAGCCCATTGTAGAATCTCTGGCCCCTTTCAAATTCTAAGTAGTTTATTCAAAGTCCACAAGCAAGCCACACCTCGAAGGAGTGAGCCCCTCCCGAAGACTATCAGTAGAGTCTCTTCACTGGCACAGCGCAGGCCTCCTTCTGCCCACCCATGACTGCAGCTGCTTCTCTCGCCAACTCTCTCCTCTGCAGGGCAGCAGCCTTCCTGCCTGCCCTTGACCTGTACCCTGCTGGGGCTTCTCTGCACTGACCAGAGGCAGCTCTCCTCAAGGCCACCGCCTGCAACCATGCAGGCCTCTCAGCAAACCTGTCCCTTTCGGGACAGCTCTTCTTTCCCATTTGTGTCTATGCAAGTAAGTATCGTACTTTCCTGTCCCCTTTCCTAATAAACCTGCTCTTTCAAATATGACTAATGGAGACTTCCCTGGTGACACAAGAGGTTGGGGCACAGCACTACGAGGCTGTTCACAGCCACTGTAGTGTGGGTTCAATCCCAGCCAGGGAGCTGACCCACATGGTGTGGCAGACCTCTCCTCTCACCCACTGCTCCCCTCTGCAGTGTATTTCAGTCTACCTGCCTGTTCTGCTCCCCACTCTGTCTCTGGTGGGTCCTCTCACCCCTGTACTCTGGCCTGTACCCTAGTTCTTGTATGCATAGATGAATAAATCTTTTTTTAAAAAATAAGTAAATAAATAAAACTACTGTCTGCCTCATGGGGAAACTCACCTGGAAAACTTGCCCCTGGCACAGAACGGGGAACTCTGCTGAAGCCTGCTTTGTCAGATAACTCCTGGGCTCCTCTTTTCTAACATTCTGGTATTGAAACCTGGGAGGAAGACGCTGACATTGTCCCTTTCTTCTCTCTTTTCTAACAAAACCTTTCCCAGAGTGAACCCAAGAACCCTGCTCTCCAAACCCAGACTCCAAAAAGTGACGTCAATTTCACAAAATTTTGACTCATTTTAAAAAATGGGATGAATTTTAAATTTATTAAATATCCCAAGTGACCTACCTTGCCCAGTTTTTCATACGCTATTGGCTTATATTTTATTCTTTGTCACAAAAGGTTGAAGACACCAGACATCATTCACCAAAGGGATGGATGAAACCTGACAGGGAACCTACAGGCAGATAAGGCCGATTGATTTACGCATGTAACTACACTTATCCCACATATTGTAGCAATGAAGATATGGATAATTTCTGGTTATTTCTTATTTTTTTAAAAAACATTTATTTATTTATGTAGACAAGATCTAGATACAGGCCAGAGGTGTGGGGGGTGAGAGGACCCACCAGAGACAGAGTGGGGAACAGAACAGGCAGATCTAACGAAACACACTGCTGAGGGGAGCGGCGGGCGAGGCAGGAGAGGTCTGCTGTTCCATGTGGGTCCTCTCCCCAGCTGGCAGCAGGAATTGAACTCCTGCTGCAGTGGCTGCGGTTTGCTACATAGTATGTTGATTAACCCATTGCACCACTAGGGAGGTCCCAATTTCTGGTTATTTCTATTGCTCTATGACAAATACCATCACCTCATTTTGGAGCTTGATATATGTAGGAGGAAGAAAGTGATGTCGTATTTGGAGTTGATGCGTTTGGAGAGCTGGTCTCAACTTTAGTCATAGAATGGTTCTCCAAACACTGGCAAAATCCTGCTCTGTCATGAAGCTTCAGGAAAAAAGAGCGAAAACCCATGAACAATGAAATCCATCAATCTGTGCGTCCACCCATCATTCATGCATGCACCCACCCAACCACCACCTGCTCCCACCCTCTTATGCATGGGGTTATGGTGAGATACTTGGGTTTGTTACAGGGCAGGGAGAGGAGCACCCAGAACCCCCAAGCCTGCCCTCTCTGAATGGGTTCTGCCATCTGCCACATTAAGACAAACACATAAAACCTT